>JAOVVI020011294.1:0-12705 GCA_028571085.2 Nepenthes alata | reverse complement strand
TGAGGAAAAGGTGTCTGAGTGACTTGAGACAGATAACATCTTTGTCTGACTATTTGATCTCTGATGACTTCCCTAATTCCAAATGATGTGGTGGAATTTCATCTTCAAATGTGGAATGAAAGTGATAGCTTCAAAGGCAGTCAAATAAGGACGTCCGAGGATTGTATTATAGACATATGGGAGGTCTACTACCAAGAAAGAGAGAATCTTAAAAGTAATCCTAGAATAAGTCCCCAAAGTGACTTCAAGTTGGACGACCCCCTAAACTAGCACTAGCTCATTTTCCAGTCCATAATTGGGTCATTCAGTCGCCTTCATCTAACTTTTTTTAAATCATAATTTAAAATAAGTATCAAGATAGCGTAAATTTTATAAATTTTTATTATCAATAAACACTCATTTTAATTGATAGTCTACATTACCATCAGAGATGAGTACTGTTACAACCAATGGGTCAGAATGTGAAAAAATTATGAGTTATGTCTTTAGCACTAAAACTAATGACTTTTTTTTTGGCTTCTATCCTTAGCTTCTTGTGGGCAGTGGCCATTATGGAATTTTTCACAGTGCAGCCTTGGACCGGTCGTGTTGATATCATATTCATGACCCCAACTGTCACTCTATTCGTTAGCTTGCCCGCCTAGCTATCATCTGCTCCACTGAATGTCTATCCAGGTCTATATAAGAAGTAGTTAAAGTAGCATTTCTGTAAGGATTGGGTTACTAGAATAAAGCAACCCCATCTTAATAGAAATCGACCAAGGTATTGCTAATAGAATTGATAACGTAATGCTCATGGTCAAGATATACTAATGGCCGAGGTACTAATGGCCGAGTTGCTAATCGCCGAGGTATTCTAATGGCCGAGGAAGTTATAATGACCAGGAAAGTTAAAATGATAATGGTCGAGGAAGTCATGATAATGGCTAAGAAAGTTATTATGATAATGGCCGAGGAAATTATGATACTGGTCGAGGAAGTATAATGGCTAAAGAGGTACTTGTGACCGAGGAAGTTGTGATAATGGCCGAGGAGATAATTGTGATACCGACCAAGGAGGTTGTTGAGGAGGTAATTGTGATAATGATCGAGATAATTGATAATGATCAAGATAGTTGTTAGTGACCGAGATAGTTGATAATTGGTCGAAGTAGAAAGTTGATTGGATTTGGCATATAGTTAACCGGCTTCAATGGGAAATCGGCTGAAGTAGAAAGTTGATTGAATTTGGTGTATAGTTGAACGGCTTTAATGGAAAATCGGCCGAAGTAGAAAGTTGACTGGATTTGGTGTATAGTTTACCAGCTTTAATGGAAAATCGATCGAAGTAGGAAGATGGAAGGATTAGAAAAGTTGATCGATCAAATAGTTGACCAAATTTGGCATAAACGGCCAATTTTGGCTAGAGTTTGGACTAGCCAAAGTCGGAGTGAGTAATCTGCTCTCAGTTGGTCCATTGATCTAGAACCTTCTAGATACCTGGTCCGTTGATCTAGAACCTTCTAGATACCTGCTCCGTTGATCTAGATACTTCTAGATAAGGGTATCCGAGCAAGTATCAGAGTAGGTGATCTATCCCCACCCACTCTCAACTGTTCCATTGCCTATAAATACTTGATAGGAAAGAAAGAAAAGAAAATTGGAAGAAAATAGGGGTACAAAGGAGCAGAGAAGGAGAAAAAGAGGAAAAAACAAAGGTAGGGTGCTACGAACAAAGTAGATGAGAGAAAGGAAAGGGGAAAAGTGGGAGAAAATGACTTCCAAATGATTTTTGACCCAATCAAAGTAAGAAAAAATAGAAAATCAGATTAAGACAAGTGTACCCTAAGCTCTGCCTTTCCTTGTCGCTGCTCTTTGCTGTCTCCTTTTGAGTATTATTGCTCTAATACTTTTGCCTAAGATTTATTTTACAATACTACATGTTTTCTTGTACTTTCATGATTTTATGAAAAGATTACATTTTTAAGCATGGAAATTTTGAATTATGGGTTCAATTTTGCTAATAAACTTAAGCTTCATCTCCAAATTTCATTTTGAATATTTTTCTTAAGCATGAACTCAAAAGGGAAGGTATGATTTTGAGATTATGGCGTGAAAGTATTATACAATGAGTTATTTAAGTTTACCAGACAACTTTATTTGAAGTTCTATTAAAAGATATGATGTTTGAAATTTGCTGAGAATCCTAAGGCTATCTGAAGGCTTAATCATGTGAAGTTGAAGCGTTCTTTGATTCAGAAGAATTAAGACTAAGAAACAAGAAGTCAGAACTCCCTCAATTAAGTTAAATTCAGTAAGAAATTGGACTAATGATTATTATTCAGTGGATAATATTCTCTAGCATAGCTTAGGATGTTACAGTGGTAATCGAGGATAACTCCATCCATAGAGTGATATATAATCTGCCTTCCTCAGGGTATTATGATGGAGGATAAGAACTAAGAAAATATATGATTATCCTATCTTCGTAATGTAAATAAGGAGGAATTCAAGAACTAAGAATATATGATCATTTTGTCATCGGAATGTAAATAAGGAGGAATTCATGATTATACTATCTTTAGACAAAAACCAAGAACTAAGGCCTTAGATTGTGTAGAGTGAATACAATCTATCCTCGATTATTCACTCCCTTAGCTGGTAAGGTCTACTAGCCATGATCCCTCAAGATAATTAAAAATATGAGCAAGTTTTAAAGTCGTTCAATGAATTTTAGCATTTTTTTTTAGCAAGATAAGTGAAAGAAATAACTGAAAGAGAAAATAAAATAAGTAAAGATAAGATAATGTCTATTTGTTCATGTTTCAATAATCATTCCATGATTCTGTATTATCCGTGTTCATATTTGACTTCAAAATCCTTTAATGTATCTATATCTATTATATATGTGTGTGTGTGTGTGTGTTTTATATGAAGAATTTGTATGTCCTTATTATTATGGTACCTTGTTAAGCATTTGCCTCACTCCTTACTGTGCTTTTGTCCACCCTTTCAAATAAAATCAATGAGTTGATGCTTGATGAGAAAAAGTGGAGTCGGATGGACCATCTAGAATAGAAGGCCGACCTGGAATCACGTGGCAGTTTATGGATTGACCTTTGATGTATTTTTGGGTATTTTGGTGACATTGTTGTATCAACGAATCCGATGTGTAAGTTAATGGATATCTGTATGCTTTTGCTTGGCATTATAGTTTGTATATTTTGATTCCTAGTGGTATCTCTCATGGCTTTAGTTTTGCCTCAGTGGCAACCGACCTAATTACGTGGCCGACCTAGATGAGGCCAACTTGATGACTAGCTAGTTTTGATCATGTGCATGCGATTGAAATTTTAAGTCTACCCATTTATATGTCTTTTATACATAGTTTATTATTCAGATTATATGTATGATTATTAGCAAAATTCATTTGTGAATTATAACCCGTTTTGTCACAGGTGGTATAAGAGAAAAGAGATGCCTTGAGGTTGATCAATCTTAAAATGAAAGCTTATGTTTCATCTCGGTGGAAGTAGGATAGGGGGAATTAGGAATATATGGAACGATGAGGTGATTAACTCTTTTAAGGCCAAGATAGATCCTAATAACCGAGGTGTAAAATATATGAAGCTCGAGGGTTTAATCCTTAAATGTATTAAATAATTATTAACCCCTTCCTCTAATCTGAATATGCCGAATAAATTGATGGGTGATAAGACTGGAAGATGGTAGAATTCGGAAGCTTATGGGTCTATAGCCCTAGGTTATAAGGTTTGATTTGGATTTTGAAGTATTAAAATCTGATTTGAAATCCACTTCAAGGTCATTGGTTCTCGGATAATTAAATTGCCACTTGCCGAGTTTGTTTGCGATAATGACTACTAGTTGAGTAACTGGATGGTCCGTTTTGAGGCTTTATATAGGTGGATAATGGATTGAATGTCTCGGCAGATGGATATGACGCTAGGAGAAGGCTTCTGTTTGGTTCCTGCAGTTATGAAAAAGTTGATCGATTTTGAGCAAGATATAGAGCGTTCTTTAAATGATTATATGGGAATGTTCGATCTGTTCAATATTATGGTCAATGTTGAAATTTAGCCTGAGACAATAGAGAAAGTGTTTAAGGTATTTGGTTGCTTAGATGAAGTATAGTTCGTTTCCCATAAGCTGAGTGTGAGGCAAGCTGATGGTGGGCTTCTTAACGTCACACTCCATCTCTTGAGATGTTTTTTAAGGCAATTTTTAGAAGAACCCTTTTCTATGTGATATTCAGGATGGCAAGAAGTTGAAATTAGTTGATAAAGACAAATGAATAAGTTTGTGGCCCAAAAATTGCGTGCAATTTTGTATGTGCGTTCCAAATTTCTAGAATGAGCTCTGATGATATCAACCCCTGATGGATAAATCCTTATCTGATAAAATTATATATTTTGATCTCCGATCTGGGTCTGTCTATGTAAATGGTTAACTGATATGATTTTATATGAAATACCGGACTTTGATGTGATATTAAGAATGATTTGGTTGGAAAGTTGTCATATTAGTGTAGATGATTTTAATAAAAGTATTTTGACTTACCATTAGGGTTGTGAATTTTGACTTTGAGGACGAGTCGGCAAGAGGTGATGGAATTATTAATATTGTGCTTGTAAAATATATGATAAAAATGTGTGCCAAGTTTAGTTGGCATACTTGGCAACACTTGGAAGTCATTTTGTGGTCATTAAGGGTTTCCTGACTATATGAAAATTTGATGATATTATTAAAAAAGAAGATTAGCCTTTCTTATCTTCTGATTGGCAATCAAGGTTGCTGTCGAGGTTGTGCCGAAATCAATACTAATTTTGAAAACCCCAACTAAAATCAATGAGGTTACCCGTGGATTAAATTACATAAGGAATGAATTATTAGATAAACGAATATTAGGATTCGACAGGCAATTTGTTAAGTCAATTGTGAGGCTTAGTGTTTCTTAAAACCAATATGCATTTGGAGTAATATTGAATTAAGGACAAATCAGGGCATGTGTCTAAGGTAGCATTCGGAGATGCAAGTTGGTTGGAGGGAGTGTTATTTTTTGTGTGTTGTCTTTTTTATATAGCTTTAGATCTATAGAAGATTAAAGCAATGATTAAATTAGGAATGACTAGATTGATGTCATGAAGGTGTGTGATTTTCTTAGGTCTGGTTGGATCCAATAAATAATTTGTTGAGGGTTATTCGAGGATGGTGGTATCCATAAGAAGTTTAATTGGAGGCGATCAATATCTGTTGGAATAATAAATGCAAGAAGAGTTTTCAATAGATGAAAGTAAATTATCAACAATATCGATTGAATTGATCCCTGATTGATCAAGTAAATTTGTGGTTGGTTGTGATATTATCAAGAAACATTTGGGATTAAATTAATGAAGTATGTCTGGGTGATCGCCTTGGGAATTTAGAGGTACTAATTAACTAAAAATAGTTATTGCTTAATTTGATTAGGAAGGCTTAAGGAAGTCAATTCGCTGATAGAACTCAATAATAGGCTGTGTAAATGGGTGGTTTCATATAAGAACTATGATGGTAAGTATTGATATTAGTAAGAAGAAGTTAAGTTCTTGAAATCAAAGTTTTGCAATGACGGCTCTAGGGGAAAACTTTGGTACTTAGTTTGAGTATTATTTCGACATTTGGAGTCTATATTCTAGATGAAATTGAAGATTTTAGACTTGGCAGTAATTGTATTAATATCCTTAGGATTTAATTAAATCAATTGATACTATGCTAAGTGGCTAATTTAGGCTGATAGATATATCACAAGTAGATTTTTGAGGAATCAGTAAATGGTTAACCAGAGTAGCGCAGTCGGAGTATGCGGACCCATAGATCTTAGGATCCAATTTGAGGTTCATGGTGAATGACCATTTTCAAAATATGGAAAAAAATCAAAGTTAAGGTTTGATAGTTTGTTTGAGATTTTATAATAAGTCGGAGAGGTGACCGATTGATTGCTTAGTCTCTGAGTTTAATGGATTATGAAGATGTTTCTCACTCCCATGAATCAATAACTGATAAATCAAGTGTGGGATCAAAATGAGCTGTTGAGGATGAATAAAAATTTAGCATTTTGATGAAGTTCTAGTTTAAAATTTTAGGAAAGTGAATCAAGTGTTGAGAATCGGAATGATTCTTTAGAGACATCATTAAGATCAAGGAAGTGATCTGAGAATACGAAGAAGAAATTCAAGAGGAATATCCTTAATTGTTAAATTTTGAAGTTCATCAAATTTCAAGGATAAAATTTCTATAAGTGGGTGAGAGTTTTGAGGGTCAGGTTACTGAAATAAAGAAACCTCGTCTTAACAGAAATCGGCTGAGGTATTGCTAATAGAATTGATAACGTAATGCTCATGTCCAAGATATACTAATGGCCAAGGTACTAATGGTTAAGGTATGCTAATGGCCGAGGTATGCTAATAGCTGAGGAAATTGTAATGGCCGAGGAAGTTAATATGATAACGGCTAAGAAAGTTATTATGATAATGGCCGAGGAAGTATAAAGGCCAAAGAGGTAATTGTGACCAAGGAAGTTGTAATAATGGTCGAGGAGGTAATTATGATAATGACCGAGGAAGTTGTTGATGAGGTAATTGTGATAATGACCGAGATAATTGATAACAACCAAGATAGTTGTTAATGACCGAGATAGTTGATAATTGGCCGAAGTAGGAAGTTGACCGGATTTGGTGTATAGTTGACCGGATTTAATGGGAAATCGGACAAAGTAAAAAGTTGACAGAATTTGGTGTATAGTTGATCAGCTTTAATAAAAAATTGGCCGAAGTAGGAAGATGGAAGAATTAGAAAAGTTGACCGGTCGAATAGTTGACCGAATTCAGCATAAACAGCCGATTTTGGCTAGAGTTTGGACTGGCCAAAGTCAAAGTGAGTAATCTGCTCTCATCTGCTCCGTTGATTTAGAACCTTCTAGATACCTACTTCGTTGATCTAGATACTTCTAGATAAGGGTATCTGAGTAAGTACTAGAGTAGGTGACCTACCTCCACCCACTTTCAACTACTCCATTGCCTATAAATACTGGATAGGGAGGAAAGGAAAGAAAATTGGAAGAAAATAGGGGAACGAAGGAGCAGAGAAGGAGAAGGAGAGGAAAAGAAAAAGAAGGTAGGGCACTACGAACAGAAGCATAGGAGAGAAAGGAAAGGGAAAAAGAGGGAGATAAGGACTTCCAAGTGATTTTTAACCCTATCAAAGTAAGAAAAAACAGTAAATCAAGTTAAGGCAAGTGTACCCTAAGCTCTGTCTTTCCTTGTCGTTACTCTTTGCTATCTCCTTCCGAGTATTATTACTCTAATACTTTTGCCTAAGATTTACTATGCGATACTGCATGTTTTCTTGTCCTTTCATGATTTTATGAAAAGATTGCATGTTTTAGCATGGAAATTATGAATTATGGGTTCGATTTCGCTAATAAACTTAAGCTTCATGTCCGAATTTTGTTCCGAATATTTTTCTTATGCATGAACTTAAAAAGGAAGGTATGGTTTTGAGATTATGGCATCAAAGTATTATACAATGAATTATTTAAACTTACCAAACAACTTTATTCAAAATTTTGTTAAAAGATACGTTTGAAATTTACTGAGAATCCTAAGGCTATCTAAAGGCTTAATCATGTCAAGTTGAAGCGTTCTCTAATTCATAAGAATTAAGGTTAAAAAACAAGAAGTCAGAACCCCCTAAGTTAAGTTAAATTTAGTAAAAATAGGACCACTAATTGTTATTTAGCAGGTAATATTCTCTGACATACCTTAGGATGTTACAGTAGTAATCGAGGATGACTCCATCCATAAAGTGATATGTGGTCCGCCTTCCTTGGAGCTTTACAATGGAGGTCAAGAACTAAGAATATATGATTATCTTGTTCTCAGGATGTAAATAAGAAGGAATTCAAGAACTAAGAATATATGATTATTTTGTTCTCGGGATGTAAATAAAGAGGAATTCATGATTATAATGTCTTCAGACAAAAACCAAGAACTAAGGCCTTAGATTGTGTAGAGTGAATACAATCCATCCTCGATTATTCGCTCTCTTAGCTGGTAGGGCCTACTAGCCCTGATCCCTAAAGATAATTAAAAGGATGAGTAAGTTTTGAAGTCATTCCATGATTTTCAGCATGTTTTTTCAACTAAGATAAATGGAAGAAACAACTAAAGGAGAAAATAAAATAAGTAAAGACAATATCTCTGTTTGTTCATGTTTCAAGCATCGTTCCATGATTCTACATTATCCATGTTCATATTTGACTTCAAATTCCTTCGATGAATATATATATATATATATATATGCGTGTTTTATATGAAGAACCTATGTGTTCTTATTATTATGGTATCTTACTGAGCATTTGGCTCACTCCTTGCTGTGCTTTTGTCCACCCTTCTAGATGAAACCAATGAGTTGATGCCTAATGAGAAAAAGTGAAGTCGGACGGACCATCTATGATTGAAGGGCGACCTGGAATCACGTAGCAATTTATGGATTGACCTTTGATGTATTTTTGGATATTTTTGAGACATTGTTGTATCAACGAATCAACTGTGTAAGTTAATGGATATTTGTATGCTTTCGCTTGACATTATGGTTTGCGTATTTTGGTTCATAGTGACATCTCTCATGACTTTAGTTTCGCCTCAGTGGCGACCGACCTAGTTATGTGGCTGACCTAGATGAGGCCGACTTGATGACCAGCCAGTTTTGATCCTGTGCATGCGATTGAAATTTTAAATCTACCCATTTATATGTCTTTTGTACAGAGTTTGTTATACAGGTTATATGTATAATTATTAACGGAGATCATTGATGGATCATGACCCGTTCCATCACACTTTCCAAATCAGCTCTTCAATTTCCTTGTGTAATGTCCAGTAGTCTTCAGTACTATGACCTCTGCATCGATGGTAGTGACAATAATTTGATTGGTCACCTCCATTAGGGTTCTTCAGTACTTTTGGCCACTTGAAGAATTTTTTATTCCGAATCTGTATCAAAATGTTAGTACATGAGTCGTTCAAAGGAATCAAATTTAAAGGCTTGAACTCTCTTTGGATAACCTGCTCGGACTTCTGCTGCTTTCTTGGCCCTCGAGGGCCTTGGTGGTCCCCGCTTTTTCTCTTTCCTCCCATAACCCTCAGGTGGGTGCACACTTCTCGATCGATTTTTTTTTGCTTTATTGGTCTCTTTGGCCACTATGTATACCCGAGCTATGGTATCAACCTCTTTGAAAATCTAAGGCTCCTTATGAAGAAGTGCTTGAAGAAGCTACCTCCTTTTAAAGCAGATAGAAAAGCCGTAAGCTTAACTCCATTCATAAGATTCAGAATCTGCCTAGCCACTATAATAAACCAATACAAAAAACCTTTCAAACTCTCCCTAGATCATTACTTCACACGAGCATGGTACCTTGGTTGCTTCTCTACCCTCCGACTAGAAGAAATTTGGGAGAGGAAATTGTCTGCCAACTCACCAAATGATTGGATTGAATTTGTTTGCAGTCCATAAAATCAAATCCTGGCATCACCTTTGAGTGTCAAAGGGAAACATTGACACATCGTTGTTTCATCTAAGCCTTGAAGGCTTAGGTGGGTCTGAAAGTGATCCATCGGGTCGGTACTTCCATCGTAAACATCAAGATTTGGCATTTTAAATTTATAAGGAAATGGCCTCATCCTAATCTCTATTGTAAATAGTGATCTACATAGGTCAGTAGCTACTCCTCTAGTGTCTTATCAAAAAACTCACGGACAAATCTTTTATACTTTCTCTTTCATTTGGGAAGGAGTCATCATCCATTTTTCCTTGAGATAATCTCTCAACTCATAGGGGTTCTATAAAGCTAGATGGCTTGGACCCTTTGGTGGAAATTCACTACCAGAAGGCCCTACCTAACAGGTGAGCTCCGGTGAATATCAAGGATTTTGCCTCTTTGGGCTATCCTCCTCAACTCTAGAACTTAAGCAACCTTCAAGTCACAATGGGACTTTGTTGCTCGAGACAACCTGAATCTCATGTTCGTCATGCTAACAAATCTACTTTGAGGAGTGCTTTCTTCCCCTATTCCTTCTTTTGGACGTGACAATCTAAGAAGTCGAGGATGGCGTCCCCATCAGCCGCTCATCTAATCATGAGCAAATGGTCTGAATAGCTTTTGAGATGTCATCCATCCTTGTTGCAAGCACTCGCACACACGGATCAGAATGGTCCTCCTTCCCACTGCCCACAGGAGGGCAGTTGTCACATGAGGTAGCATCTCTGACTGGGGTATTAATTTATGCTCGAGTGTTCACCATACTATAGTTACTGAAAGGGTGTTAATTAGACTTTTAGTCGATTCCCAGAGACGGTGCCAATATTGCTTTCTTGGATCCGAATTATTGTACGGATTAGAGATCAAAATGATAGCGGGTCCAGCATCCGTATGCTCAAATCTAAACCCTATGCAACATAACAACATGATCAAAAGATTGGTGGGACTAGCTCCCCGGTTTATCCTCCAACGATCAAGTCAATATCTACCTTTTGAAATGAAGAAAATAGATTATGTAAATTGGAAATTAAATTAACCTTATGCATGAGAGCTTGCACTTTTCATGAGGCGTCTTAGAGAGAAAGAGAGATGTTCTTTTTTTGACAAAGTCCTCCTTGCCCTACTGGAAAGAGGGTTTTTTATAGTTATTATGGGATAGTTGACTTTTTCTATTAATTGTCTAAGAAATCATCCGAGAAACTGGCCAGGAAACTACTGAATGGATATAATTTCTATCCATATTGCGGTTTCAACTGGCGTTTGAGATCGTTGAGATGAGAGAGGAAAAAATTGCTCGGTTGTTATCTTCTGTTCATGACTTTCCGTTGGACGAGTGCTTTGATTGGGTCAAATCAGCCTCTTGGGCCTCTTTGATATATGGGCCAAACATTTTGAAATGGGTCTTCTCATTGGGACATTGGTATCAACACCCATCACTAACCCCCCATGTCAGGAGATCTAAAACTCAACCTTCTAGGATGAATTCTAAAGGCAAATTCTTGTGAGGACCTGCACTCTTATACTTAGTAGTAACATTTTTGTCTGATGGCTAACGACAATTGTCCAATGGCATGCTCTCTTTTTGAAAGATTAGCTCTCAATTGTTTGAGGACATAACTCTAGTCTGAGGACATTACTTGAATCAAGCAACATGACTAAAATCTGTCCGAAGACACGATCATAGTCCGACGACTGAGGAAAATTGTCCGAGGACATTCTTCAAATCGGAGATGTTGGCATGCGCCGTCAATTGAGGTATTAAATGCGATTGACATTACTTTAAAAATGTAATAGCCATTATTATTCCATGACCTGTGAGAGGCCAACACGTGTTCTGGTCATGATGAGGTGTGTCTTTTGAATTCCTTTAACGTTTATAATTAATCCCTTGTATTTGTTGGGATTAATTTCAATTGTTGTGCCCTTCTCCTTGGAACGCACCAACTTCCACTTCAAATTTTGTCTTTCTTCCTTCCCAGATTACCTTGCGATGGCTCCTGGAGTTACAAACATCCCGTCGACTCTTTCTCACAAAGAACTTGAAGCCACTTGTGCTAAGAATAGGTGTCACGAACCCGAATCAAATAGGTCAATTTAAATAATTAATTATAATTTTAAAAATCTAAAATCCTAAATAATTTTAAAGAAATAATACTAAATCTCAAAATTCGGGTGTGACAAACCAAAATATATACTCAACAAAATTAAAATCCTCACAGGACCTCATCGAACAACCGTTCGAACAATATAAATGTGACCTGCTTCATCATCATCGTAAGGGAGGTAATAATCCGACCCAAAAATCATAATCAAATATAACATAATATTCAAATTATTTCTGAAATATAACGATAAGCTCATATCCGGCCAATTCCATAATCCGAATATATCAAATATCAATATAAACAATAATAAAATTAAAACTCACCAAATCGGACGAATATCTGACCGATCACATCTTTACTCCTGTAGTGCATCCGAACCTTCTACTTTGAAGAGACAAAATAGAAAAAATGAGCCTAATGTCCAACAAGTATCATATTTAATCAAAAATAGTCTAATAAATCAGAGAAAATGTCAAATGGATGAAAATCCAATCAAATTTCAGAATAAATCCAAATCGCCGATAAGACAAATTTAACCAAAATCTAAAATCTAAATTTTAAAATCTAATGGTAGTATCGTACTCAAATCAAGTATCCAAATCCAAACAAATGTCCGAATTTTGAAAATAGTTCTCGTCAGAACGTATATATATATAAATATATATTTAACCAAAACAGAGGTGATCCGGGCCAATTCCAAAGCCGATGTCGATCTGCATTTAAATTCAAGTCTGAGTCCAAATCCAAATCTAAGGCCCGATCAACTTATGATTTGGGGTAGAATCTGATTGCTGGATGATCCATTAGCGTGTGCAGAGACCGAAGCAGTACCGCGACAGATATTCCAAAGGTTTGAATCAAAACACATAATCAAAATTATTTGTACGAAACATACCAAGTCCAATTATAGGAAAAAATCGGCGAATCTCAAATCCAAATCCAAAAATCCATATCCAAATCAAACTCTAATACCAATTAATATAAAAATATAAATTATGTACCAATTCTGGGTTCTAATTAATTAAAGAC
>JAOVVI020011293.1:0-12706 GCA_028571085.2 Nepenthes alata | reverse complement strand
ATGAGATGCAAGATCCTTTTTATTTATTTATTTTATTTTTATTAACTTAAAATATAGCAGTTAAAATTTAAAAATAATGAATATTAAAAATAATTACATTTTAAAACTTTTTACAATATTATCAAATTTAATATTAAAATTTTTAAATAAAAAATAACTATTTAAAATATATTATTTAACATTTAAATTTTAGACATTAGTTTTTTTTAATAAAATGACCCTAAATAAAAATGTAAAATCTTACTTCTTTGAAATAAAAACAGAATCCCCAAATCCCGTTATTATTACTTAGTAAAAATGCATACAATACAAGCCTGATTAAAATTAGAGTGTTCGATTAGTCTGATTTAATTTATTTAAAATTTTATATGATTCAATTAAAATATAAAAGTATTACAAATATTCATAGTTATACAATCAAACCTAATTAATTTTTTTAAAATTTTAATATATTATATTTATATATAATTAATAATTACTTATATAAAGATTCTGATTAAAATATATACTTTACATAACATTTTACTATAAATATTATATATTTCTGAATATTTTTTATATGGCATAAAATTTAAAATAAACATATTAAAAATAAAAAAATAACCATTTATCGAACTAAGCCGACCCTATTCAACTCATAAATGGATAAAACTTGTATCCCCAATGATCGGGCCTTGTCCGGCCGGCCCAGCACGATTTACCGATCACAAAATTTCATATAAACCCAACATGTATTTGATTTTTTTCATGCATGAATACCCTGATTTTATATATTTTTATTCTTCTAGGTAAGTATATAACCCCATCTTTTAAAAAGCATATCATCTCTTCTCTCACATTTCTTCATGATTAAAATACCTAAGATCACAAATTCAATGTTTTACAAATCAAATATGAGTTCCCCCATCACAGTCCAAATACACACACTATGCACAGATACTAAAATAAGAAAAATTAACACATGGATCAATCTTTAATCAATCATTTACCACACAGCACGGCTAATTGGGCAACAATTAGAAGAACCCAGGAATAGATTGTGCCTCGTGAAGCCAAAGCATGGAAGGGTGTGGCAGTTTACTTCCTCAAAAATCCGAAAAGCTTCTTCGGGGTAGTTCCGGTGGCTCGGTGTTTTGCAGCCATCTCTTCTGCTTTGAGAATTTCCTCCCCGAGTTTGGCTTCGACCATTGCCTTCTTCTCCTCGGCTTCCTTGTGAATCATAGCGATTTTGTTGTTCATTATCTCTACATATTCGGCCTTCTTCTTTTCCAACTTCTCCTGTTCATATCAACAGCAGTGCAAAAATGACACAAACCAGAGGGAAGGAATTCAAGATGCCTCACTTGCAGATTTGCACACCCTGTTTGTTTTCGCAGGTTTTATTTCTATCGAACATGTAATTTTTTATGCACAAAAGGAAGCATCCTGGGGCATAAGGCTCTCGCTGTACATAAAATTTGTGTTGAGTCTGGTTACTCCCTTGTGGGTAACCCAACAAACTGGTTTGTCATCGGAAGATTTGTGGAGAATAAATCCGGAGAACAGTGGACGGTCAATGGAGATTGACCGGCGGACGGCCAGCGTGAATCCGGCCAACAGGAGGTTGACCGTCTGAGGGCTACAGGCGTGCTGCTGGATGACCGTTTGAGTCTATCATATGCTATCTCACCTAGCTTTATTTATCAACGCGTGGGAATCATTTTCATGATTCGAATGCATGGGATCCAAGTGCCACCTGTAAATTTTCATGCATTGATAGTGATATGGCATTGAGGTCCACTTATGCGGCCGCCAACATTTATTAAATTTTCACCAGCAATTTCGGCACTTCACTGACCATTTATTTCCATGCGAAAGAGGAGAACTCTGTTTTCCCAAAAAAATATACTGGGAGGAATTCTTCAAGATTGATCTTCATAACAGAACAAGAACCAGTTCGACCTAGCATTTTTAGGGAAATCTATGGCTAGTTTTTACAATGAGACTAACAATCTATGCAGATTTTCCAGATAGTTTTAGCTTTTAGACTCGTGCCTATCCATTGATTTAATAGCAGTTTCAAAGGTTAGCACAGCCAAATGAGATAGCCGCATCCCTAACTGAAATCTCTATTTGGATTCAAAATCTTTCGTGATGGTAGTCCTGCATGACATTATAGACCACTGATTGGGACCGGTAAACCCAGTTAGTCACACACACATTTCAACGTAACTAAATGCCACTTTTTTTCTGAACGCACTTCCCACTTATTTCAACATGTTATCAATTTTTAATGTGATTCATTTTATGCCTTAACACATTTGAGATAATTAAACGAATAATTTCACAAGAAATGGAACTATCAAGGAGCATCACACACAGGATGATGAGTTAATTACCTCAATTTTCTTCAGGTCTGCCTCCACAGAAGCTTTCTTGCTGTTCTCCCAAGCATCGACAGCAGATATTCTTTTGTGGGCTCTATCCATGCCATTCAGTAGAGAAGTTTCAATTTGTATAGTCAGTAAAAGATGATGCCACATTTTCACAAAATCATTCTCAGGAGACGTCCACGGTCAATAATATCATGGTATAGTCCTAAATAATAACAGAAATAAACAATTACATGCTTCCGAATTGAATTCATTTTTCTATAAACTATGGCTATCACATAATTTCCTTGGAAAACAAGTTCTATAACTAAACGGAAGCTAGAGAATGTTTACTATTTTATCCCTATTTTGTTAGAAATGTTTTCAATAGGGAGGCCTTTTTTTTAATTAGTTTCCCTTGAGTAGTTAATAAAGATTGACTTCCTCACAACATTATAGAAATGCAAGACAAACAACGTGAACCCAAAACTTACTTGTTCTCTGCTTTAGACTTCTCACTTTCTTCCCATGCTCTGATTAATGCCGTCCTCTTCTCCGTTTCAACTCGTGCAAGAACAGCATCTGAAGTAAATATTGAACATTTTATCAAGTTTAAGAATGCAAAGTTACATTGACTATAAGGATTAAAAGACAATAGCAATTTAAAACAGTTTATGATGTGATCTAGTGTTTACCTCTGTTGATTGAACCCTCGAGAGGCTTCTTCTCAGAAGATTCTGGAACCTCTGCAACCAGAAAGCTTGTTCAATCATTGAAAAACACTCAAACTAAGAGACCACAAGCTGATTGAAACAGGAAATGAATATCTAGATTTGGGCACAATTCAACAGATGCCAGTCACAGACACCTCTCTTAAAGATGGTAGTTGGAAATTGAGAAAGAGATGGCACACTTATAAGCTTACACCTCCAAACAAGATCCATTTATTAAAGAGGTAGATGATACTTATTCAGTTGCCATTCTTACTTTAGGCAATCAAGGACATGATAATCTCAAGCTAATTACTTCATAGGGAAGATTTGTTAAGCAAACTGAAGGCTTGCATTATTTTGTTTATTTGTTTACATTTAATATTAGTTTCTTGTGATTAATTGGAAGACAATAATAATAATAACAACTCAGAAAATGAATTAAAATAGTGTGTGGAATATTTGCTGATGTTGTCTTTTGGATGATGGCTATTGAGGGTTCTCTCTTTTTTTTTTTGGGGGGGGGGGGGGTTGAGGCGGTGTCAAATTTAGTGTCACAAGTAACATTGGTAAGTGCTATAAGAAAAACTCAGGCGTACTTTTTGAGGCAAAACAAATTAAAAAGGGCAATGCTAAATGACCAATTTACAGCCGCTCTTTAACCACTCGCTATAACGTTATATCTCATTTATCCATTTGTTTTCATATTGGCCTACTAGTATAAATATGTTAATGGAACACCATGTCTCTCGAGGGTGTGGATGTCTAAAGGGTGTCCCCAAATTATTTATCAATTAAAAAAGCTTAAATGTCGGGAGGTACAACATTAAGCTTATACAAACGTCACACAACTTTTGGTTTCCTAAAAATTAATATCATTAGGCCAACGATGAGGTTGAATTGGCGTTCAATTTGACATAATTTTGACTAACCTCAGTAAGCAAGTCTATATAAAACACTAAAATTAAGAGGATAACAACTAATTATTAGAAATATATCACAACGATTTTCTTACAATAAGCACCTTCGATTTCAGTATTTTTTTTTTAAATAAAGAACACTTTAATTGTTCATCATGCAACCGCATAATAATCTTTATTTACTTTTAATTTACTAAATATGCCTATTTTCTTCTCATTTTTAACAAAATTAATTACCTTTTTTTTTACATGCACGGCGTAGAAATGGAAAATTTCTAATATTCCACCAGAAATATAATAAAATTTAGCGAAAAATATAACAGAAATAGGGCAAAAGCAGTTAATTGGGGAAAAAAACAGCACAAAGTATGTGTGATACGTGAATGGGAAATCAAAAGTGGTAGTCATGACAAAACAGACCAAAAAAAAAAAAAAAAAAGAAGAAAAAGACCCAAACAAAAATCGATATCTTGATTCTTGACTGCAAAATAATTCAAGTACAATAACAAAAGCTGAAGGCACTCGATGACAACATTCCTTTCCTTTTTAGCTTGATACTTCCCCCACAAAAGTTAAAATTAAAATTAGGTTCCGATTTGTATTCTTCACACAAATTTAATAGATGCATAGAGGATTCATGTTGCATGATTCCCGAAAGCCTGAGATCAACACAACTCTAAATAAAAAAGCAAAACAAAAAGAAATAAATTTTTTTTTCTGGTAAGTAAAAACCAAAAGAAATAAATGCATATGAGTACCGAATTCCGTTCGGTTGTTGAGGAAGATTGAGAAAAAATAGAGAGAAAAGAGGTAACAAATGATGATAGAGGTTCTGAATTTAATTCTGGACCAAGATACATACGTACGACTGTATAAGCACAATCACACCACAAACAGGAGCATTTAAATTACAAATGCGCTAATCAACAGTAAAAACAAAATCCAGAAAATTCTCAGCCAAGTTTACTTTCTCTGGACCAAACATAGTATGAATCAGAAAACTAATTAAGCTAAGACAGAGAATCGAATCAGAAAACTAATTAAGCTAAGACAGAGAGTCGACGTACTTTCGGCAGCAACAATCGCTTTGGACTCATCGAGGTTTTCCTGAGGAAGAGGAACCAGAGATTTCTCCTCCGCCACATCCTTCGGAGCATCGTCCACTGATACTGGAAGATCTTTTATCGGAGACGTTGCAGTCGGTGGCGGCGTTTCTTGCGGCGGCGTCACCGGTGGCGTCACCTGTGCGTCCTCCGCCGCTGATTCCGGCTCTAACTTCTTGGGTTTCACCGCCGCCATGACTCTCGAAGCAAAATTGAGAGATGGAGATTATGGAATTGTAAACCAATAAGTAGGAGAGAAGATGTGTAGTTGAAGCGAGGGGACTGATCGTCGTTGTTCGTGACAGGGAGGGAGGGGAAATATAGTAGCTGGATCGAAAGGTACGGTTAGCCAAACTGTTAATTATTAAGCTTTTAGGATATTTTCAGTAATACATTATTTTATTTAAACATAATTAAAATTAATTTTTTTTAAATTTATTTAATTAGTCTATAATTTTATAAATTATAATTTATATATTAAAAATTACGAAAAATATAAAAATTAGGTTTAATTAGTTTTGATTGCGAGTAAAAATATTCGGTAAAGCTCGGTTATAAATTTTTATTTATCTTTGATAAATATTGAGTTTTAAAAAATTAAAAAAAAATCATATTTTTATATAAATGATATTTTTTTTTATATATACAGATTCACAATTTAAAATATTTGGATAATATTCTTATCTAAATCTCATATTTTAAAATAATTTATATGTTTATTTTAAAATAAACATTTATGTATAATTTCTAGATTTGGCAAAGTTATCTTTAATGCCTATTTATATTTTGAAAAGGCATAAAAGTATATTTATAAATTAAATCATTATTTTAGAAAATAATTAATTAATTTTATTATCTGTAATTGATTTTTTTTTTTTTAAAAAACATGCTATGAGATAAAAGCAGCTGCACCTTACGCTTAGCGTTTACTTAAGCATCTACTCGACGATAGAAGATCATGTACGTGATTGAAGCCATGAAGTTTTCGAATATTTAAATGCTGAAATAATGAATTAATAATATTTAAATTATATAATATGTTGAATTTATCAAAATTGTCACGTCGTTTAAGGAAAAAACAAAAAGTCCGAACTTAGCGGATCACCTAAAAAAAGAAGAAATTAAAATAAAAGAGAAATCAGATGTGGGTGGAGGCAAATCGCTCCTCTATCTCATAAGTGGTATTAACAATACATTTTACCCCTTTTTAATTACCTTTAAAAAAACTTTTTAATAATATAACATTTTATTATGTGTTCTATTAGGTTTATATTTTGTACTAGTAAACTTTATAATATTTAATATATAGTCAATTTATGATCTTATTTTATTATATTTTTATATTTAAATGTTAATACAATCTTGATAACCATTTAAATTAACTGCGTCTTCGTACTTAATAGAAACTAAATAACAATTTAAATCGAATATCAGTAGAAGTATATTGTGAGCTAGCTATGATAGAACGGCTCAAATGGCCTGTATATATTAAATTTCTAGTTGATAGTTGTTGCGTTCCAGGAATACGGGTTATAGGGGCCGCAGATCGGATTTTCTTGTTGGCCGATCTGACGCAGATTCGTTCTCCATAGCTTTAAATCTAAATACTGTGCAACACAACTAAAAACGAGATATTAGAGGTCGACGGGAATTGTTCCCACCATAAATCCTCCGATACTCATGTCAGATATCTTTCTAAGAATATTGAAAGATAAATGAAGAATGCATATGTGGTGGATTGAGCGTGGATGTGTCTTATTGATAGACGGCTTAGGTGTGTGCCTGAGAAGGGATGTCCCAATTGGAGATTTCTTGGAGGATTTTTATATAGCTTGAGGATGATCATTTTTATCCACGGTCAACCGTCAAAGATAACCGTCGATCATTTTTATCCACAGTCAACTACAAAAGATAACCGCCGGTAGATTGAAAGAATTGATTTGAACGATTTTCTATGTTGGATATACTATACCCATCAATGGTTATTTGCAAGATATAATTTTAAGCAGCTTAAGTGTGATGAAAATTTTAGAAGTGAATTGAAAGTTAACCTTAAGATAACCACTAATGGTATAGGCTTTTATAGGCAACCTGTGGGCTAATCGCGAGATAGTTATTAGAGTGGGTTGTAGTTTATACCGATTATCCATTATTTGATACTCTTTTAATAGGAGGTTTCTTTATTGTTTTCAAAAGACTAAACTTTCCTTAATTTTGAATGTACACAAGAGATCTGAATTGAAGATTGTGAGATAGTCTCATTCAAAAGATTAAGTGATCAAATTTTGATGTGTGGTTCATGTATAAATTTGATGTATATTTTGATTGAATTAGTTTGATTAAGCTGAGATCAACCCAATGAGACCAAAAAACGTTTGGATAGTTGTGAGTTTGCTGGCTTAATAATGACTTTAAATAAATAATTATATGAGGTGATCAATTAAAAAATCTAATATACTTATCCATCGATTTGTAAATTGACGGTAAATTTTTAATTTAAAACTCAAATTTTGAACGATTTTTTTTTTCATGAACAAATTATTTAAGAGCTTTCTATTATTATCAAATATTATATATTGTCTATTTTTACATTTTATTTTATATTATATATATACGAAAGTTGAGTGATAATTTTTATATTTGAGTATTCAAATGTGTGGTTATTTTTACATATATTAAAATTGTAAATTTTTATTTTTTACTATAATAAAAAAAAGTGTCTATTCACTTCCTCTGAATATTTGTAAGTGTAAACACCAATTTATCCTATTTATATTAATAATTTTATATTAAAATAAATAATTAAATAGAAATCATATCATCTGAAAATATTACACTGCTACTATTTAGATGGTTTTCTAAAACATTCCTTTGGGCATGAAAATTATACTCCTCCACTAGGGATTCGGGGTAGCCACAACGTGAACACGAGAATCGTTAGATTAAAAAATTTAACAGCTTTCATTTTATATATATAAAAAATTATTTTTAGTTATTTTTTTATTTTTATTTCTTTTAATTAAAAAAATAAAAAATTTAATATTTTTTTAAAAATTTTATTTTTATTTTTTTGAAAAAATAAAAACTATCAGAACGGCTCCCATTGACATTCCAAGGACGTTGTAGCCCCTCTAGTTCCCCTCCACTAGTCTCTCTTGCGATCTCTCTCTAGTGACTTTACTACCTTCCCATCAAATTGAGGGGACAACGATACGTAAATCTCCATTAAAATTTTTAATCTAATGGCCATATTTTATATATAAAAAATATATTTTTAATTTTTATAAATATTTTATATTTGATGTAAAACAATATTTAATTTTTTATTTTAATATTTTTTTTAAAAAAATTAGAACAGTCAGATATTAAATCTAACGAATCCCATTGGCAACGAAGGAACAACGACGCTGAACTCGTCACAACTCCCCGCACTCCCATTCCTCTCGTTTGGCCGCTACTGATCTCTTGCATGCTACTCTCCAACGTTTTTATTGGAGTGAAATTTCGATCTCTTTTTTGTAGTTTGAAAATTTTTGAGGTTTTTGTTATATTTTTAAATGACTTGACAATTTTAATTATATATATACATATATGTTTCTCATAATTTGCAAAATACGAAAATTGATGACTTAGAGAATTTAACTAAGAACCAATCGATATAACCTTTGTTGATAGGGCATAAGTTCATGTTGGTACCACCTGATTCAGGCATTGTGTCACGAGATTAT
This sequence comes from Nepenthes alata, assembly GCA_028571085.2. Lineage (NCBI taxonomy): Eukaryota > Viridiplantae > Streptophyta > Magnoliopsida > Caryophyllales > Nepenthaceae > Nepenthes > Nepenthes alata. The sequence goes on along the minus strand of JAOVVI020011293.1, from coordinate 3,894 downwards.
TGTCCCGATCCAGGCTATGTCTATGTTCCCAAGCCTAGGGTGATGCCAAACTACCCCATATGGATAACTGACAATAAAGATAATATAAAAAATAATTAATTTTTATATCTTATGAGATAAGATTAATTATATAAATTTATTAATATTATATCATATTATATTATATTATTTGAATCTATTACGGCAACATTTATTGAAAGGGCCACAGATTCTTGTTGGTACCACCCAATTTAGGCATTGTGTCACAGGATGAGTGCTCTGATCCGTGCTATGCCCTTGGATGAGAAAATGAATAATGGAAATAACATATAAAAAAAATTTAAATTCTAATATTTGATAAGATCAGATATATAAATTTATTTTTATTATTCTATTTAATTTAATATAACTTTATCTAACGTTATAATTTTTTTTATCTTATTACTTTATATTTTTTCATGTCTATTTATTTATTTATGTAATTACATTTGTTGGGTCTCAATACTTGGGCCCATAAAATGCGGCCTAAAAGAAAGGCCCAAAGTGTCACGCCCACGGCCCGAGAAGCCCAAATAGTGACAAAAGAATCCAAGGACGTCGTGGAGTCCCATAGAGTTTCCAAAGTGCGAGGACCTCCTTGACGTCTCAGCATAGAGAATCAAAGTATCCGAGCATGACAACTAAGGCGATTTCTTATTATTAAGAAAGCACGCGTCATCATAGAATCAAACGGCACATGACACGTCGTACCTGCAGAACTGGCGTCCCTGGTGCGCCGTATCTGCGGAGCAAGTACTGCCTCCACTGTCCTGGCAACACGTGTCCCTGGCACGCCGCACTAGCTGGGCTGTGGCAGGTGCCCCCTGACACGCCAGTGCCACGTGTCCCTTCCATAACATAATAACTTTTTCTTTTTCTATAAATACCTCCCTTCAGGCACCAAGGAGAGGATTATGTAATTTTTACATTCTGTGTCCATATTGAGAACATTTTTCGAAAGTAGGAGAAAATGAAGAAACGGAGCCTGAAATTTATAATTCCTGGCGATGACAAAAAACACCACCAAGAGTCCTGTTGTATTCTCCTTCATCCATAGTGGAATTTTCTGGACGCCCATCCGTGACCGTGGTTTTTCCCCTTTACAATTTAAAAGGGGCTTTCCACATAAAAGATATCGCACTCGAAGTCCTCGTCCCCTTTACTCTTTCGTATTCTACTTTGTGTTGCACGTTTTCTGTCCACCTTGGAACCCATAGTTTCACTCGGATGCAGTTTATTTGGTGGCTCGAAACCCAGGACGCCACATTGGTGCCGTCTATGGGAACCGACTGAAAGTCTGTTTCTCACATCTTAACAAGAAATATACCAACAACTTCAACTCCAAATACCAGAATGGTAAACACGAGGACACAGGCGAGCACACATGCCAGGGAGGTGGCCTCACGCATTAGCGGCCATGACCCTTGCGTGGGGGCTGAAAACCGCCCTGACCCGGTGGTTAGAGGCATGGCGGCCAGGATGGAAGGCATGTCTCGAGCCTTCAACACGTTTTGCTCCAAGTTCGAGAAGCAGATGAAAGAAAAAGGAGCTCCCTCCAGGGCCTCCCAGGCTGAAGCATCCCAAGGCAGGGACAGGGAGAGAAGCCGTCGGGAGAGGCCCCGTAGCCGATACGAAAACCCGAGGACCTAGGTGGCCTCTAGCAGCAGAGCCCCCAGGAGGCCAGAGGGCCGTCCGGATCCTCGGGCCCGCGAAGAGAGCCCAAAGAGGCGTCACTCTGTAGCCCGCCGGAGCCGGCGCGAGCGCAGCCACCAAGAGGCGGTTCCATGAGACTCTCCCCCAGAAGAGGCTCGCACAGCCCCAGAGCGTCGTACAGACCGAGAACCTTACGAGTTGAGGCATTACCTCAACCAGAAGAAGGCAACTGCCCCACCTCGAGTGGAGGAGAGGCCTGAGAGAGGATGGAATCTAGTGCTCCGAGAGAGCAGTGGAGGAGGGGCTAATGCGTTCCAGTCCCCATTTTCTACGGAGATTAGGACGAGGACGCTCCCTCCGAAATTCAAGATTCCAAACCTGGAGTTATACAATGGCAGCGTTGATCCCATGGATCACCTCAACCATTTCCGGGAGCACTTGAGCTTCCAGGGCCTGGACGAGACTACCATATGCCAGTACTTCCATTTGACTCTAAAAGGGGGCGCGATGGTGTGGTTCTATGGGATGCCAACAGACTCCATCCAGGACTTCAACGACTTGGCGACAGCCTTCTAGTCCTAGTTTGCCTCCGGCAGGAGGGTGGAGAAGTAGCCCTGTCACCTCACCCGGATCAAGTAGGGTATCAGGGAGAGCTTGAGGGGATTCCTGGCCCGATTTGTGGCAGAGGCCAGGCAGATCCTGAGGTTGACCGACGAGGTGAAGCTAAAAGTTTTTCTCTCGGCTCTTGAAGGAGATGCCTTCTTCAAGCACCTCATCCACAAGGGTCCCCAGACCTTTGTCGAGGCCAAGGCTGTGACCAGAGCGTACGTTGCGGCCGAGGAGGCCAACGACGCCAAACGGCCGGAGAGGGACGAACACCCTCCTCATAAGGCCGCGGTAGGCAAAAGGAAGGCCGGGGACTATCAGGGTCCCGAGGCATCAAAGAAGCAGCACAAGGTCGAGCAAAGTGCTCGAAGAGAGCCGCGGCCTATGCAGTTCACGCTGCTAAACGACTCCCGTGCCAACGTCCTGATGCATATCCGGCAGGAGAAGTTCCTGAAGTGGCCCAACCCGCTGAAGAACCCGGAGGGTGGGGACCAGACGAAGTACTGCGACTATCACCGCTCCGGGGGCCATAACACGGAGGACTGTAGGACCCTGCAGAGGGAGATAAAAGAGCTAATCAAGCGGGGACACCTCAACCATTTCTTACAAAGACCCGGACAAGCTTCCCGAACAACAAAGGACGGTGAAGGTGAACCCCCAGGAACCGAGTGGCCGCGGGGGTCATAAACATGATCTCAAGCCGAGGGGCCAGAGGAGATGGGCACGAGCCCGCAGCAGCAAAGAAGCCGAGGATGGGACATGGGAGTGAAGACGAGGTTATTTGCTTTAGCAGTAGGGATTTGAATCATGTAACTTCTCCTCACGCTGATCCCCTGGTTGTAACCGCACTCGTTTCTGATGGAGCAAATGACTACCAGATTAAACAAGTATTTGTTGATAATAGAAGCTCCCAAAATTTGCTGTACCTTAATGCCTATTTCAAATTAGGGCTTAAGAAAAATCAGATGAAAGCACCGGAAGGGCCACTCTACGGGCTGGACAATAAGCCAGTGCCTGTTCAGGGTATCATTCAGTTGGAAGTGACCTTGAGAACGCATTCGAGGACCGCATCAAAGGTCCTTACCTTTCTGGTTGTGGACCTGCTCTCGGTCTATAACGCTATTCTTAGACGACCTCATTTGGTCATGTTCGGTGCGGTGACTTTCATCCCGCATCTCAAGATGAAGTTTTCCACCCCGTGTGGTGTGGGAGAGGTCCTCGGGGATCAGTCCACGAGGCGAATGTGTTACCTAGAACAGACCACCCAGGCGGCGCTTACACAACCGATGGAAGATCTAGACCTTAGGGATGAAACCATGTTGTAGCACGCGCAGCCTAGAGAGCCAACCGTCCAGGTCCCACTATATCCGACGGATCCGGAGAAATGCATCTACATTGGGAGTTCACTCACTGAGGCTGTCAGGGACCAGCTGACAAACTTCCTACGAGAGAACTCGGACGTGTTTGCCTGGTCCCCTAGTGACATGCCCGGGATCTCCTCCGAGATCATTGTCTACAAGCTGGGTATCGATCCTCGTCATAAGCCAGTCAGACAAAAGCGTAGGAATTACTCCATGGAAAAATTAGTGGTCATCTGCGAGGACGTGAAGAAACTCG
>JAOVVI020011292.1:0-12706 GCA_028571085.2 Nepenthes alata | reverse complement strand
TCGTGCGTCGGGATTGGCCGGAGAACTGCGGGCAACGGTGCGAGTCGCAGCTGGCAGCGTTGACTTTCTTCCCATTGGCTCGCTTCCTCTGTTGCCCGTCAGCTGCATTAATGGGTTGCAGACGGTTCCCATTGGTTGCGCACCTGGGCTATCACGTAGGCCGTTTCTGGATGTGGGCTAGACTTGTCGCGTGAGCCGTTGTTCCTTGGATTAGGCTTTGAATCCTCGTGGGCCTTCGTATCGGACCCAACAAGGAGGTAAACATGAATAATAGTGAGTACAAGATGAACGAGAAGAAAATCGACCAATAAAATATTCTTTACAATTCCAAAAATAGCATACTTGTGGTCAATAGAGACTGAAACGTGGTTTGAAGCTTTACCGTGCTTAAACCTTCCTTTTCTCACTAATGACCCTCTTTGATCTAAGAAAAGTTGTAAGTGATATATCGTCACTCATTTATATATAAATCCTAAAACGCATTAGCACGTCTTTATATTGAGGACCATGCTCGAGCACTATTGGACTCGATGTTTGGTTGCCTTTCGGCATCAACCCTCGGTCGCCCTTGGAGTATGCGCCCACGTAAAGATGACTGACAACCCAACACTATTTTCATAGCTTACCTAAGGCCATCAATGTTGACCGACAAGCCTAGGAAAAAAACGTGGTAGAAAAATTCAATTATTAAGACATAACATTAGTTAGAGTCTCTTCACTATTAAATTAATTAGACAACTTTTTTCTAAATACACGTATTTATCTTTCATAAACATATTTAATTGATATTTTCTATTATTTATTTTATAATATTTTACAACCACCTAATCTATATTTAAAAGATAATAATTTTTATCTCTTTAAGAGATAAAACCTCACTTAATCCAATAATAATTTACAACGCAATGGCATTATCAATTCAATTATTAAAAGAAACAATTATTTATAAATTGTATTGTTAAATTTCTAAAATTAATGATAATTATATATTTTTATTAATCAGTTTAAATTTTAAAATAAGATAACATTTTAAATATACATTATAATATATTAATATTTCAAATAATTGACATACATAATCCAGCAGCCATGATGGTCCCACGACCCATCATTTATACAAAAATACCTAGCTAGAGAAAAATGTAAATATCATATTAAACTATTTGAAAAAATATAGTTTGCATATATAAATAACTTTCGTCTTCTCAAAAAATTAAGATGATCAGCATTACAAAATTAATCCTTCTTTGTATAATCAACGGCTAAAATTTTATTTTAGAAATTCAGAAGACCAAAATTATAACATTATATTAAAATATTTTAGACCCATGTCATAATTATCATCTAAATTATTGAAATAAAATTCTTATTGCCAAAAATATAAAAAGCAAAAAGAGAAGCTAACACAGTCGGGAATTTAATAAATTCAAACATTAAGTAAAGTCACGTAGTAGAAGAACAGAGAGAGCCAGCATCCCTGAGCTTACTTCGCGTTGCTTATGAAGATGGTTAGAGGATAAAGAAGACCCAGTTCCCGTACAGAGCTCTTTCTTTTAAGCAGCAATCAAAAACAGTCACCGCCGATTCAATCGATGCTCGTCACTTCACTAGTACTGCCATGCTCTTCCTAGTCGCGGAATTTTCATTTTCAACTAACAATAAAGATTAAAAATGGGGTAAATAAGTGGTGAATTCAATGGCTTCAAGTGATTCAATGGCTATTTAATTTTCAATATTTATTTACCCATTTTCTAATACTGTCCATTGAATGAATGAATAAATCTTTCATAACAGCTCTCTAGTTCACAGGCAGCAATCTCATTGTCTTTCCTGCTCTCTCTCTCACACACACACACAGAGAGTTAAGCTCAGGACCTAATCATCAATGGCCAGAAGACTTGAAGTTCGCTAATGTCAACTCCTGATAACATGCAAACCTTCCTTTTCTCTTTCCTCTTTCTTCTGTTGTTATACAGAACAATAAAACATAAAGCAAACGCTGATGTTCAACTACATTCAACGACTATGCGAAGTAACATTAGGTGTTTGCAACTCAGTTTAGCACAAATACAATCCTACGAAAATTTGGCCTAGAGATAATGAGTGAAGAACCTAAGCATTATAAATACTTCAGATACCATCATAGGAGTTTTCACCTTAGGTAATTTTGGTCTCAGTTTTGAGATAATTGAGTAAATGACCAACTATCAAACACAAGTGTCATGGGCTTTTACTTCACCTGTATCTTGGAAACTGTATCCTGGCTTTCTGCTCAGGTTAAAACCTTTAAAACTGACTTCTATATTCATCAAAATTGCTTCTGCACTCCCTGGCAGCATACTCTCTCGAGCGATATTAAAAAATATTGAATGCTCTCTAAGCGTTCAATTCCTCCAACAACCAAGTATTAAATGAAACACCTAAGCCTACCATTTTAGAAGAATATAATATAGCCCAAAGCAGCCATTCCAATGGCATTAATATCGCTTGGATGCCCTTAATCAATCCGCAGAAAAGGCCATGACTAAATGACAATCGAAAGAGATTTTTAGCCCCTTTGTAGACTGACACCTAACTAGGTCAAAAACCTATTTACAGAGGCATTCGAATCCCAAATCACATTTTCAGCAGACAACTTGAATTGAGTGCAACTTTCTAGATTACAGGATCTGAATTGTCCATGACTAAACTCTCTTTTCCAGTTAGGAATTTCTATCACCTTTTAATCCTATATGTCCATTTTCTGTCAACTAAAATCTCAGATGAGATAGATTTAACTCCTATACATTTGACCTAGGTTGCAGTTTAGCTATTCTATGCAGCCTGGAATCTGAAATTTGGAAAAAGCAACACCACCAGCAATGAGTTTAAGTTTAAAAACATGTCATCTTCTTGGGCTAAGCCAATTCACAATTCCTCATAATCGTGTGTTGCTCTGCATGCAGGGGGATATAAACAGAGAGAGATTGCAACGACAGTTCAAGATAAAAGTGCACTTCTCATGGCATTCTCATACTTGATACAATATGCTACAACAGGATAAAGTTTGTTTACAAACCTGGCCATAAAATTCGACTGGGAAATTGGTTGGAAAGGGGCTCTTGTTTCCAATGAACATCCCCACCCTCATCATCATGAAGTAGTGCTTTACGTTTTCCCAAAGTCGTAGCCAAATTCTGAACTTTACCCGCAGCAACTTGCTTACTAGGACACGGTTCTGAAGAATCATTAGTATTCACCCTTGGGAAGAAGCAGAATTCACGATTCCGAGAAGACCACTCGGAGAACTTGCTTCCCTCTTGACAGCTGCTTGAACCACCATCTCTGATTTCACGAACAAGGCTTTTGGAGTTTGAAATTGTTCCCAGCCGCAATGACAAATCACAATCCGTTCCAGAGGCCTTTTCGTGGGATTCTCTCGAATTTTCCTGGCTCAGCTTGTCTGCAGCATTTCCTATCCTTTCACTATGGAATAGGTCCATCGTGGCACCACAGAAAGCAGGATCTGTAGGTGGCCAACCAATTGGAGTGCCAACAATTACATTGTTGAGGCCAAACCGTGGCTCCACATTTCGGAAATGGGTGCCATAGTACAATGGGTAAACTGAACCCAACTTCATTGCAATGTTAGATTCGAGTGGGCAGGAAGTGATAAAACTGTGCAGCAAATTTGGGTGTAAAATAGATACATTATTAGTAGCCATAGGGATAGTACTATGGTTCATGAGGCTATTAGATTTGGAAGCAGAATTAGCTCGATTTGCTATTTTTGGCTTTGGAATGCCGGATTGACTGCCAAATGGATTAGATGGCCGAAAGGTTGGTCTCTCAATGTTTATTTTATCTGGAACATTTGAAGCTGCTGGAGCCATGGGTGGCGGTTCTAGAGCTCTTGAGCTGAGGTAACTCCATGGATTATAGTGTCGCTGGCTACGTGACGCTCGAACCGGAATGCAACCAAGTACAAGCGCAGCTGAACAACATAAGCAGCAGTAAAACCCAAAAGCTAAAATTGAAACCTGCTATCTAAAAACTTGCACAAGGTACAAATGTAAAGGTACCTTCAATACAGGGCTGAAGAAACTGCCCAGTTTCAGTACCCTCATCCCTTCTAATAATCGTGTCAATAGCATCGCTTAGGCGATCCCAAAGAGTATCAGGATTCGTGTAGTCAGCCTAATCAATAGCAACATTGCAAGAATTGGAGATTTTGGGCTCAACAACACAACTAAAGAATCAGAAATCAATATCTACTCGACTAATCAGTAGCAACATTGACAAGATCAAGCGCAAATTGCTCAATAATACAGCTAAAGAAGCATAAATCAATGAATGGCAAAATACAACACGAAAAAAGAGGGCAGGAGAGAATAAAGACCTCAGAATTGGCCTTAGAGTACATGATTTCCTCAGCTTTCAAGACAACGATAGGAAGCTTCTCTTGCCATTCTCTGTTTTTCCTGGTTGCAGGACCGTGAGCTTCATTGACGACCCTGAACAAAAACATGACGGGCAGTTGAGAAATTGGGGAAAATCCACACACACATCAAAGAAAAAGCAGAATTTAGCAAAAAGACCCGGAAAACCTGAAAATTTGTTGAATGATTGAACCTCTCATGGGTTGGTGCCAATCGCTGTGCCAAGCTCTTCTAACGCACTCATAAGGCCTTGGTCCTGGTCTGGGCATCTTTCTTCTGCGACTGGGCTCTCCTAGCACAATAAGGTGAGAACAGAGACAGGGAGAGAGGGAAAAAGTAGAGGAGAGAAGCCGATAATCAAATAAAGTGATTCTCCACAGGGGGTTGGCGTTCCTCTTCCCCTCTTTCCCTCTCTCTCCCCCACTTTCAATCCCCTGTTGCTTTCAAACTTAGCCCGGGCAGACAAGAGGGTGTGGGGGGAGAAGAGAGAGAGAAGGCTACGCCTTTTTCATGGAGGTGTCTTCTCTTTCAATAATAATTACCTGTGATGTTTAAATCTGGGGAGCGTGTGATGTCTCCCACACAAGGAAAATAGTTACAAACAACGCCCTCGATCCCGTCAGCCATACCCTTCCCCCACGATCTGTCGCACTCGTGCTTTTATCAAAGAAATGCACAGAAAACATGGGGCCCATGGTGGCTACTTTGTAGGGTCATCTCAGCCATCCGCGAACCTTGGGCCACTGTGGAACTTACGGTAATTCAATTGAGTTACCTCATATACTATATACAGTACGTTTCACCCTCGAAAAACGACATAAATCATCCAAGATCAGTAAGACATAATCTTACCACAGCTTAACCACTATAATAGTGTGTGAAGTTTCACTCTCTTTGAGGAAAAAGACCCAGAAAAAAAAGAAAGAAAGGGAGATGTGTTTAACTCTCAAAATCACCATAGCTGAAAACAAACCCTAGAATTGACGGCAATTTTATCTGTATGAGCTGCGAGTCTGAAATCACGACTGCCGATATAAATGTTTAGCTAGTTAGGAAACAGTGTTGGGCATAATTATCCATTTGAGATGAAGGGCATGATATGGGCTTGCCAAATGGCGAGATCTGAGGATGATGACAGTGATCAATGGACTACTGATCCCAACCATTGAATATACTGTCCACAAAAGTTAAGGGAGATGACAGCGGATGTAATTAATTAATAGAAATTTTGTCTGTAGCGTTTACGTCAAGCTACACGACTCATTAGGATTGTGCGTCAACAGTGCCAATTTACTTGCCCTTTATTTGACCGAATAATTTGAATTTTTTTTGTTCAAAAATGAAATCACTATGATGCACAGTGCGCAATCACCCTTTAACGCAGTGTGAGGAAACATTTCTGACGTTAAACATTAGAACGAAAGTAACTCATCGAATCTCCTTTGAAAAATACACATTATGCGTCTCACATTTATTTATTGGATACAAAATTTAACTGATAAAATTTAAAATTTTAAAAAATTCTCTATGTAATTTTTAGCCGTTTAATATTAAATTAAATATTTAATATATAACATTTTTTAAAAAAAATTAAAAAATATATAAGATTTTTTTAAAGAAATTTAAATCCCTACCACCATGGGATTTCTCGTAATATATATATAAATTTGGGAGATGTAGAACACTCAAATTGGACTGGATGCGGTTAATGCCTTCTTTTGATTTTAGAATCCTAATACATCTCCAAAAGTAATAATCAGCTATGATTAAGAGACGAAAAAATATTTTCATAATCTGGGTTGTCCAAATTGTCATAAGAAAATCATCAGCTTTAAACTGCCAAGGACAGATCAAATCAAAAACTTTTAAACTGCTTAGCGACCCCACCCACAAGAGAGTCCATCTGAATAAGAATCACTAGCACATCCGCTTGGTTATAAATCAACACCTACCTAACTACATTCGCCCTTCACAATATAGGACTCTTTGGCAAAGCTTTTGATAGGCTTTTCCATAAAGAAAAAAGGAAGGCAGGAAGAGAGCAATAATTTCAATAATAAGAATGAAGCCTCTATATTTAAGGTCATAAACCAAAACCACTTCGATTTCAAGTGTGAGATTAGTTTGATGAACAATGCCTTGTGTCAAGATCCTTACAAGCATGCATAACAAAAGGAAGGAGAGAAGGAGCCTTTCTTACAAACTAGAAGCTTCTAATCCCGAACTTAACTTGAAGCCACTGCATGTTAGTGGGGCAATCCCACGAGCAGGATCTCAGGCCGAAGCACTCGGTAAATAACCAAAGGTCAGTCCTGCTCGTAATCGAAGGAGATGACTTCTTCTGTAACATCGAGCAATTCCTCAACTTCAACCTCCTTATCCTCGTATTCCTCCTCTTCTTGGTCACTAGCTTCTCCATCTCTTAGCATTTGCCTCTCCGAACCCTCTTCCTCATGCAGCCGCTTCCACTCGCTGACCCACCTGTCCCATTCATCCTTCAACATCTTCCGCTTCTCGCGATCTTGCTCACTCAGCAGCATGGACACATCCTGATCTTCCGCCTCATACTTCTTGCTGTACTTCTTCAAGTTCTTTGCTATTTCTTCCTCTTTCTCAGGACTCAGTAATGATGGTGGCCTTGGCCGCCACGATAACTGCATTTCAACAGAAATCGATCACTTGCGATTCGGTGGAAGAAATGAAATAGGGAAAATGTTTTGGAGACACTTGGATTGCGTGGCATCTAGGTATGGATGGATGGATGGACGCTATATAAGACTAGTTTACAAGGTTGCAGCAGAATTTGTGGTAATAAGACAAAGGGTACTAGAATAACTATTACTTTCACTTGTTAAAGCAAAAACATTCCAACATTTTCTTATTTAGCCTTCGACTATCAGTTCTTACATGCTAATATACATCATGAACAAAGTATCTTCATCAATCTGCATGGCAACATCCAAAAATCTTTTCATGGAAAAAAAATTTAGAACACAAGCCTTTTGTAAGAAACCGTTTACTATTTTTCTGCTCCAAATGGAAAGACAAATTTCCATTCAAAATGCTAGTGTAACATTTTCTTTGTTGAACAAATTTAAGGAATTAACTTTCATGTTGCTCTTACCTGGAAGAAATGATCCTTTAATATCCTATAAAGCAGTTTTCCATTGAAGGACCATATGTTGAATCCATTCTCCATCTCGTGAACTGAGGTAACTGAAGTTGCAACATACCTAAAATAAAAGGGCGGCACAGAGGAAGAAGGATTTATCAGAAGAATCAGAATGGTAGAGGTACATTTATCCAGGCAAACATCGACACCCATATTAAAGGAAAACAAAATTCACTCTGATCAGAATAGTGGAAACTATGTCGAGATCATATATTCCAAAATACCTTAAAAATCAAATGGATATAACAAGCTAGTGGTAACTCCCCAATCGATCTTATTCAATTTAATCCGAGAATTACCTTCCAGTAGGATCCCATTCGATATCAGTGGCCATGAAGTGCTCCGCGGTAGCCATAGTTTCAAGCTCATCAACATTGTAAAATTCCAGCTGCCCATTCAAACCCTTTAGCCCCGCTAGTATAATATAACGGCCAGCAGGCGACCAGTAAAGTGCATTTGCTTGCTTGCTTTTAAGAGTTGTGAGCTTTGAAACTCGGCCTGTGTTGTGAGTAGTTCGCATAGTGTAGAAGCTTACATCAGGCCTTGGGTTCTCACCATGGATAACAGCAAATCGGTGGCCCTTTGGCTCCCAAGCAAATGCAATAATTTTATCATTCTTATTCTCGAGCTCCAAAACCTCGATGGGGATGTCTCGTTCTTTGATTCGGAAAAGCTCAAAGCCAGTATACGTGCTTTTCTTAGTTTTAGTATAGCGGTCAACTTGAACGGAAAGGTATTCCCCATTGCTTTGCCAGTATATTTTACAATCACTGACACTAAAGAGGTTCTTCTGCCTTAACTCTTCCTTGCTGGGGATTTGAATAAGGCTCACCTACAGAAAACAGACAATCAGTAGACAATTTAACCGTAGCAACAAGATCAAAATATAAGCAATATTATTCAAACACCCAATTGCCCTAAAAATACTATTTTTGGTGTGAAGAGAGAGAGAATAGAGGGAGCAAAAACTAAAATCGGGTGGAACCCATACCTATTTTTGACAATTTCGATACAACAGGTTGAATAATTGGATGTATAAATAATATTTAACTTAAAATATTGTTTATTACATTTTTTTTTGGAGGGGGGGGGGGAGGGAAAAGAGAGACAAACCCTGGCTGGCTGATTGCCAATTTCGGGCACAAAAAGAGCTAATATTGGATCTGTAGGAGACCAACTGAAGTCCATAACATTTTCAACTTTTATAGACTTCTTGTCAATGAGACTGAAAGTCTCCGCCTCATAAACAGATATCACATTCTTTCCAATTCTGGCAAAATATTTGTCATCTCTCCCTCCAGCCCATCTGCAAAGAAAACACACGAATAAATAATTGACATTGTAAGAATACAGATAAAGCCACGATCAAATGAAAAAAAATAAAGGAAAATCAGGTCACCTGAAAACAGGCCAAGAGACACCTGTTACACCCCCAGTTCCTCCAACTGCAAACTCATCAGCACTTCCCTTAAAATCTCTCATGACTTTTCCAGTCCTCACATCAAACATATTGAGCACAACCATCTAAATAGAAAGATTTTTCTCAGCAGATGTTCCCAAAAAGGTAAATTCAAACCAGCAAAGTAACAATATTTTCACAACTTACGTGGGTATCACGAGGATTACTAGGTTCATGGCTACTGTAGGTCACTAGATATTTCTCTCCAGGAGAAAAGTCAATCAGTTTAACCTACAATCTGACACTGTTAGCACTGATAACGATGAAAACAGAAGGAAAATAAATCAACAAAACAAGAACAGACCATGGGATGAGCATAACGCATGAGGCGATTGAAAGCAGAGGCGCCTCCCCAGACAGCAGCACCTTGCCTGTGAATTGTGGCCAAGTAAGTCCCCAGTGGGGACCACTGAACAAAACTTTCAGTCCAGTACTGCCATAGAAAAAGCATCACAGAAAGAAACTCATAAGTTCTTAAGCTATGGCAACACATGCTATATCGTTTAAAAATATGAAGTCATGAACATCTAGGTAAAGAAGGGCAACACCCAGAATTGTTATAGAAATGTCTTGTCTTAGGTCGGTACTTCAAACAACATCAGAAAATAGTATCATCATAAAGAGAGACAGAGAGAGAGAGCAAGGCAACATGCATATCCCCCCCTGCTCTACATACACGGGCGCACAAACTGTTTCACAAACACGAGACATGAACCCTTTTACACGCTTTCACAGAAAAAGGTGTGAGAAAACCAACAGAGAATAGTAAGCATACTGCACGTTTGTAAACAGGATCAGGCTTCAAATGTCTTGCGTCGTTCCATAGAACCTCAGTGTCTGAAGCAGAACGAATTACAAACTGATCTCGAGCTTTTGCATCTGTAAGCCACTGTTGTAGGTTTTCCTGCAATGTGATGGGAGCATTGGCATCAAGAACCCAAAAAGAAAATGGAAATCTGAACTTGCAAGGGCATAGGTTGGGTGATAAAGAAGGAAAGCGAGAAAGAGCTACAACAATAGGTAGCTAGAACTATTCTCAGACCAAATCAATGAATCAAACTTTAAACTTCAAACAGAAAAGGAACCATTTCAGCACCTAAAACAAGAAGACAACACCAAAAACTGGAAGAATGCACAATATAAGCAGCACGCAATGGTAAAGACAGTGAGCTTACGCCAGGGGTGTATGGATTGGATTCAGGTGGGGCCCACTCATCTGGAACTTTCATAAACTTCTCAATGTCGTCAAACAAGTTAACAGAAAATATATGCGATTTGTCCAGCTTATATCCATTTGTCTTCTCCCTAGCAAGCTGAGCTTCCTGCAAAGACATCCAAGAACAAATAAGCAATCAACTAAAGAGCATCGTTAACAGACTCACCAAATTATATCCATTTGACTTCCCCCTAGCAGGCTCAGCTTCTTACCAAGGTATCAAAGAACAAGTAAGGAACAGATAAAGGTGAATCCATATCCAATTCACCAAATTAACATCAAAGTATGTTACCCCAGGAGGTGCAAGAAGATTTAGCCAACTACAAACAAACAAAAGAAAAACAGAGATAACACAAGGTGCCCAGAACTAATCAGCTAGACGCCGATAAATAAATCCATACCTGGCTAGCATGTCTGTACACATGCAGCGAACAAATATTGCTACATACACCGTTGAATTCAAATATATGCATTGGAATTGCAATGCAGAAAAATACGGTCAGCATTAGGCAATCTAATGGGCAGTGCTGCTGCAAACTATAAAGATGTGTGACACCAATGATCCTCACACCATCCATAAAAGTCCGAATTTATATTACCAACTTGATAACGGGGCTATTGAAGCAAATCACCCGTAAATCAAGCAAGACATAGATGCTGTTTAAATTGAAATTCTAACACATTGAAAAGGGACATTTTAATTTGATATATTAAGCACCAAACCAGCTAGATGGTCAAAGATAAATAAATTGCATACCCCTTTGCATCAGATTTCAAAAGGATAGATTTCAAACTGAATCAACTTGCTACAGAGATTCTCCTGAAAGCAAAAGATAGGTGGAAAACCACTGCATAGAAAATTCGATTGCCTGTTGAAGGTTGATTTCCATATTTCGAAGAAAATATTAATATATATTCATAATTAAAATTGATAGCATCGTTTTCCAAAGTTTATATTCGTCTGAAATTGTTATAGATAGCCTCCTCATGCTTTGCTTGACACATTTTTTTCTTAAAAAGTGATTAAAGGGGAAGTAAAATTATGTCTTATAGTTAAAAAAAAAAAAAGGAAAAACCTGAGGGGTATTGTACTCGATGAAGCAATAACCTAGAGTTTTCTCAGTAGCAGGATCCACAGGCATCCAAAGACCATCCTCCTTAATCACACCAATCTGACTGTAAATCTTACGGATAACGCCTTCTAACTTCTCAAATTTTTCTTTCGGCACTTGCGGCAAATTATCAACAACTATTATATTCCCGAACCCTTCTTCGAATTCCAAGGGATCGTCTTCCCTAAGATCTTCATCGTCACTGTTTTCAGTCCATCAAAACAAGCAAAGAAACATAATTGTTTTTACTGCATTTGAAAAAAAATAAAGCCTAGAAAGTATTTCCGGTAACTCGAATGTTTCTCCTCTTACCTTTTGATTCCGAAATCTTCGCCCTTAGGGAGCTTAATCGAGTCCCAGTCGACCTGATTTAGGTCGATGCCGAGTCGTGACGCCATCTCCTCAATTAATACGTCTGCCATGGATTCTCTCCGCTCAGAGCCAGAGGAAACGAGATTCCCCTCTGCGATGGAGAACAACAATGCTCGGCGACGAAGAAATAGGGTTTTGCCGTCTTTACAGAGGTAGAGGACGATGGATAAAACGACGGCGTCCCTTTCACAGTAGACAAAAAACAAATGATATGAGAAGCGGCGAGAGTCAATGCACAACCTAGGCCCATACAGCTCTACTGAAAAATTTTGTTTGGGCTAACGGCCCAAATGAAAGTGGCTTTGATCAAAATCAAAATCTGGCCTGGTCCATACAAAAGTTGTTTTGTGAAATATGCAACCTTTTTTATAATTATTTTTTATATATAGATACGGATTATAGGTCCCTTTTTAATTTTTAAAATTTTTAAAAAGGATTTTTTTAATATGTATGGACGAACGAAAATTGTATAAAAATTATACATAAATTGTATAAATAGATAAATTATACATAACCCAAATGAGACATATTTTGACCTCATACGTGGTCAAGTTTTATTGCCCATACACGATGTTTATTATTAATAATTGTATTAAAATTAATTATAAACAAGTATAATTTAGGCTTAATTAAAATTAGACTATTTAACTAGTTTATTCTTAATTAATCCAAAATTTTATTTAGTTAAGTTAATATATAAAAGCATCGCAGACAAATACAATTATAAAATTATGCATGATTATTTTTTTTAGATCAGATATGATCATAGTTGAAAGTGTTTGGTTTTGCCTTATTCGACTTGAATTATAATTTTTTTATAAGTATATATGATGCGTACCTGGATCCGACTTCGAACAGATTCGGATTCTTCTGGGCTGATCCGATCCGGCTCCGCTCGCTGAGTACGGGTCCTGCACACCACTAAAAAGAACAAGAGGTCAGCGTTAACGGCGGGAG
>JAOVVI020011291.1:0-12708 GCA_028571085.2 Nepenthes alata | reverse complement strand
GGTCCGCGGACTTCATGGCGCGTTGTGCACGCGCCCGGATAACTAAGCTTCTGTTGCCTTTGCGTTCTTTGCGCCTCGAGATGTTCTCGGACTCCTTGTGGGTACGTCCGAGCGCTCATGTTCTGGGCCACTTGGGCCAAGTATTTACCCACCCAATTGGGGACCCCGGGTAATGGACCCAACACTTTTTAAATAGAATTTATATTTTAAAAATATTAACCAAAAAAAATACAAAACACATAGTCAACATTATATGATCTCCATTATCCTCCTTAACCAAGCACGTAGAAATCTCAACCTTTGGATATTAAATTTAACAATTGGGTTAGACAATACAAATGGTGAGCCGTTAGATAATACGACCCATCGAGCATGGGGCTGTGACGTGCCCTCTGACGTTATTTTAACCGTCGAATGTCGATATTTAAAAAAAATTGAAAAAATAAAAAATAAAAATAATTTTTTAATTATATTTTTTAATTAAATATAAAAAAACTTATAAAATTAAAAAAATAATATTAATTTTTTTTAAATATATATATTCAAATTTAAATTTTTACATCCAACAACAGCCGCGACGACATTAGTAATCCGACATCCCCCGCTTTGGAGTCCCCGAGAATTCAACCCGTCAACTCAAAGTGGGGTCACTCTACTGCCCCCAGACTGCTAGGGCGGCAAATGGCTTCAAATCCCCGTTGCAGCTCCCCCGGAATTCGACCCGTCAACTCAAAGTGGGGTCACCCGACTGCCCCCTGACTTCTAGGGCGGCAAATGGCTTCAAATAGAAGGAATTGAGGAACGAGGGGCATAAACGTAAATTGATGACCGAGTAGAGAGAGAAATTGGAATTGAATTTTTTTACATTTACTATTATATCTCTTTATTTATGTGGGTTACGGATTTTGATACATGAAATTACTACTTTTTACATAACATTCATGAAAAGTTGGAAACATTCACTAAGTCAAATTCATAAAAACTCATCTAATATTATTTAGAAAACCATTTAATAGTTATCTATAACAAATTACAATTTATTCTATTTTTTATAAGGTAGAATGATAATAAATTTTTTGATTAAATAAGTTTAATTATCTCAATAAATTATTAAATATGTATCATATTATATAGTATAATTTTTATATCGTATACTTACTGATGGGTACATACCTGACGACTATAAGAAAGCCTAATACAACTTCAAGCTAAAAGATTAAGTTCAACCGCCCATAGAGCCCACACGGCCTATTTCGACAAATATGGTCGAAATTAGTTTAACAACCTAAGGAGGTTACTCAATTAACGACATTGGACATTAACTGCAACTGCTGTCGTGATAAAGATAGTGGTTAACCGTCATTCACTTTCTATAAATATCGGTTCTCTTCATCCAAAAAGAACAACTTGAATTTTTTCAGACTAGAGTATATAAAGACGTCTAGAGCATACACTCTCACACAATCTAAGACGTCACTTAAAGAGCACAATTCCTCGGATTTTATATACATTTTTACATCATTTCTCTTTCTTAATATTTAAAAGAAATATTGATTTGAGCGTCGAAAAATATATCGGAGAGTGAGTCACGCTAATCCTTTGATTATTATTTTGTGATTGTATAGGATCTTGATCAAAGACATACGGAGACTGAAGATCTTAAACACTTAACGGATAAATTTTTATTATCCGTATAACAATTAAATTCTCAAACGCAACACTTATCATATAACTACTTTATCAAAAATATTCAAAAGAAAATAAAAAAAATTTTATTTCTTTAAATAGGTGTGATAGAGTAGAGTACAATTAATGTATAAAGAAAATATGAGTAAGCATTTTCTTTAATAAAAGGAACTTCTCCATAGTGCGATTAATTTAGAGGGAAGGGAGAATAACACACTCAATTAGATAAGCTAAGTCAATTTACACAAAGTAAACTAATGTTTATTGAAGACATTACACATTTATATATACTTTTTCATTTAGAGAACTCAAAAGTCATAACTGATTAGGATTTGAATTTCTAATAATAATATTATTTTTTAATATTATTCAAATATTGATGGCTTAATTTTTCATAAGTTATTATCTATTTTAATATCTTTATATTTGTTTAATTATAGTTTTGTTTTGTTTTTTAATGCTCCTGACATTTTGGAGCATACAATTTAAAGAGAAGAGCTTAAACTTTATTGCAACTTTAATTCAACACTATAATCAATCAATTGTAACTTTTATATAACAAGCAAATCACATGAATAACCTCTTTAACAGTTCAAGATAAATTTATATAAAAAGTATTACTTATAAATCTACTTATATATTTATTTGTATCAAAATTATCAATTTTGCTGTGAATAAAAAGATAGGAGGTAGTAAAATTTAAAATAAAATTGAACCTATACTTATTAAATAATTTTTTTTTATTTCGTATGCCCACATAATAATGCCATTTCATCCTTTTTTGATAACTTTATTGTAAATTTATAGTATGAGTAGTGTTATTGTCTTGATAATAACATGTCTATGAAGCCCACGAAAACGAAATTGCCTCACGGGAAAGGTAGAACATTTTCTTCCCAAGAATGATGGGTTAGGTTTCGAAATGAGTTATTTTCTTGGATGATTTTATCTTTTTGGGCATATAATTTTCATTATAGCTATGTACCATGTATAATTAAAGTATATGAACCGCACACATGCATAAGTTGATCAAGACAATCACACAGGATGAGTATACAAGGATAGTTTCTAAAAAGATTTTATCATTTTTGCTCAATTTTGAAGTAATTAGTGAGTGTTATTTTGTTAAGAACACTTTGAACGTTGCTTTGAGAAAGAAAGGAAGAAGAAAATGATAAGGTTTTGCTATTTCTTGGGCATTTAATCATATTCCCATCTGTATTATCTTGAACATGTTATCATAGTTGCCATTTAGAATAATTTTTTCGATGATTTCATTCCATTTATTATCTTATCATTCCTTGCTCGATCTGCTAACATTTATGGCAGATTGAAGGCTTGTTGTAACAAAACTTATCACAGTAAATGTAATTTTTATCCTTCATATTGAAAAGACTTTTTACAAAAAAAAGTTCTCATGTATTTTTTTCTGCATAATTTATTTTTATATGTGTATGGTTATCTTACTTTCTTAAAGAATTCCCACAAAGTTTGTATAATCGATCATTACAGACATTTATTTTTCATTTAATGTGACAAAATTCAGATAGGCCATTCCCGAACACTTTGCATTCACAAGCATTTTGCATGGCAGGATAATGAACGCGTTGACGAGTAATTTTAACGACATTTCTGGCTCCAAGCAACGCATATCATAACAAAGACACATCTCATTCAACCCACGTACCGATTATGACAAGAACTCCCAGCTATACAGCGTTGAAGAGAGTTAAATAAACTTGTAAAACACAGATTTTGATTCTAAGAAGAGGTTTATTTATCTGCAATTTTAGCGTATACGCAGAGATTACTGACCTGCACTACCGATAAGTCATCTGGGATCTAACCACGTGAGATGCAACCTGATCTCCACGATTTCACTGGGCAATCAAGAGAGAGATATGTGATGTGTATCTTCACTCTCACTGCAGCTTTGTTTCAGTCCATCAACAAAGATAAGAACTTCCACATATCATCCTCCTTATGGAAATTTTTGTAACAATGTCATCTGCTGGAAACATACGAGCTGCCATTTACTGAACCAGATAAACAGAAGCTTTAACTCAAAGTTTCTGGCTTTGCAGTCGAAGATTGTTCCGGACAAACACAAGATCTTCTATATCTTCACCTCTCTCCACTGCTGATCTTTTAATAGCTTCTTGACATGGCAAATTGTCGCATTGCCAGCTTTCACCGCACACATCGACACAGGAAACTTGGCTCAGAATTTTTATGGCCAAAGTCTGAAGATTGGGTGTTTCAAAGCCGAAATTTTCCCACCATGCAACTGGGTCCATTTTGTCTCGGCACTCCATAGCATCTGCCTCTCCCAAGGATCCTTGTAGTCGCCAATATGCACTAAGCTGCTCCCTAAGCAGCAGTCTTGTGGCACTGTCGCTCTCGTATCTTTCGACCGTGGCTTTCCAACCTCGCATAAGGGTTTTCTTTTTGCTCTGGCCTCTCCCAAAGTACCTTGGGTTCAATATATAACCTGCTGCATGAAGAGGGGAAAACAGAACATCCCATCTGTTTTCTGCTAGCAATTCTAGTTGATTCACTGTGACTTCATCAATTCCCCTACTCACAGCTTCAAGTGACTGAACCCACCAGTAATAAACATCACCCATGATGGACTTTTTGATATCAAATGTAGCAAGTAACCTCATAAAAGGTTCACACAGCTGCAGCATCAAGTGGGCCCTGCCCCAGAAATCATCCCCAAAAATGACAGCTTCAATGCTACTAACATCCTCTGGAGTGGCAAGCTTCCACTGCTCCCATTCCTCACCAACAACTTCCTCCTGCAATGCTTGCTTCGTCGCAAAATTTTTTTTTACCAAGGCATAGGAAGGAGCAAACTTCAGAGACAAGGGATCGGAGCACTCTTTCTTGGTATCAATTACGAGGCACGAAGAAGAGCGCCTGTAAGTCGATATTAATTGGTCAATACCTCTGGCACACGACACAACAGCTTTCATCCAATCCAGTTCGGCAATCTCCTCCATCAGCAAATTAATAGAATGCGAAGTGCAATGAGACCAAAATATGTGAGGGAACCTTGCCTCCGGAACGGATTCAAAACCACGGCTGAAGTGGCCTAAATGTGTTATTACCTGAAGCACATTTGTGGGCCCAGCTTCCAAGATGACATCAGTAAGAGCGATGATAAGCCCACCATCGGACCCACAACCATCATTCATATCTACTTCTTTCAGAAACATAACTCCCCTCGGACTTGAGACAAAGAAATTGATACAAAAGCATCCGATCAGGCCATCCAAACGATTGACACATAGTATTGTGCAGCCTGTGTGTGTCCAGGATTCTTTAACTAAAGTTATGGCTTTTTCTATCCTTGATTTCTCTTTTTTCAGAAAAGCATCATTCAAGCTATCTACTGATGGGTTTTCATATCCAGGTCCAAAATCAGCAAGGGCTTTGGCCATTTCTTGAAAGTAGTGGGAATTGACAACATTGGCATTCAAACCTTCTGCATATAAAAATCTGGCTACAGTGTCATCTACATCTTCCTTAGCAAGAGTTCTTATTGGACTCGACAAACATAGTTGAGAAGTCTTAGCGCGCTTGGCAGACTTTTCACTTCCGCTAATCTTATTCCCCTTGCTAGCAAGGCGCTCCTCCTCCAGTATTTGAAATGCTTTCCTCAAAGACCTGTCAATTGCTGAACAGCTTTTGACACCCACGCCAGTGAAACCAAGGAGATGGGCCCTGACACGAGAATATGATCCATTGTATGGTAGATTACAGTGATTGCACTTCCACCTTTTTGTTCCGCTACCTTTGTCAAATCCACCAAACACACTGACGTGCTTCCAGCCCCATTTATCAGATTCTGAAGGCATTCTTTCAAATGTGAATTATCTGCAAAAAAGGAAAGGGGCAAATGACTATATACAGAGGTACACACATACACACAAAAAAAAAACTAGTAATTGGGTACTAAGTACACAGATAAATCAAAGAAACAAGTGTCCTATAATGCTTGCAAAGGTGTAAAAGTACCATGCGCATAATTGGTGACATGACTTCCTAGAGAAAAGTGCAGCTCACATGGCAGGGTAAAGCAGGCCAGATGTATAAAACCTTTTCTTTTGTAATATAGAGAGGCAGTTTTAATGTTTTGAACCAATGCTCTCCATGTCACAATCAAATAACCATGTCATTGCTATTTTATGCTATTTTATGAAGTTTCGGAGATCAGATAGAATTGTTTGATCAAGGAATTCACATATAAAAGCATGAAATTCGTCAAGGTTCAGAAAACAGCAATCCTTTTTTAAATTGCATCATAGATCTAGATGAACAAATAGGGAGCCTAAATTTTCAAAGAAATTGTTAATCAGAATCATAACTAAGTGGTATAATTGCTCCACTAATCAGATGCTACTCTGCATAAGTAGCATGACTACACAAGGGATTCTATCAATACATTTAGGAGAACTGCTTTTCGAAGTTCCAGGGCAGAACTACATCATCTTAGAAGTTTATTTCACCATCCACCAACTGAAGTTTTTTTTTTGTCCATCAAATGCACTCAATTTAGTTGGTCCAAATAGACGGATTACCTGCATATTTACACAGTCAACTTCATCACAAAAATTTCGGAGCACATGTTTATGATGCTTCACAAAAACTTCATCACAAAAATAACGTGGAGATATAAGTCGGAGTTGTAACAAGCAGGACCGCATAGACATTGGATTGTGCCATGACGTCTTTTAAAACTTCTGCATCCTTTATGGCTTATAGCTTGCGATGCACATTTTGCTTGTTAAAGAAATGCTTCATTTACTCCCCCCCCCCCCCAAAATAAAAAAAACCCAAAAACAAAAAGAGGAAAAAAATCCTTCAGATTGTGCATGTGGTCCTCTAACCTACTTGTTTAGACTTAATTTTGAAACTCCAATATTATTCACCGGTAGAAAAATTATGCTACACTTTGGACTTAACGCAACACAGTTATACCTACATTGAGGACCTTAATTATAATCACATTTGGTTATTTGAATAATATAAATTATGTTGCATATGCAATGTACTCGAATTCCATTACACGTTACCTTTGAAATTTTAATAAAATATCTCCGCATGCAAGCTTCATATTATCCTCATCTACAAAAGCATACTCCATAAATATGCGATCTTGGGTTTGGAAAGAAGCCAACCAGCCCACGATAAACAAATCTTCTACTATATCTGTTCCTTTCCTTCCCCTCTCCCCACAGTAGGAGAACCAAAGGGAAAAAAGAATCTCTCTATCTATTCACACCATTAACATCATGTTTTTTTCCTAATCAGCCTCTCTGTGAACAAACAAATATCGCCTGGGGGATCACCAGTGGGTACCTTCCACCCATTCCATGAAGAAGGAAGGGACACTCCCTACTGCTCAAAAACCGTGACTGATAAATGCCACTCCTCTGAAGTGAGGAATCAGTATTTCATTCCGGCTAAACATGACAAAACAGTTCCCCAACAATTCGGCAATCTGAATGAAGGCCCCCTCATACACATGACAACTTGTGTTACATTAACAGAATGATCAATAAGCCAACTATCTTTACTCTTGCTCCAAAATTCTCCTAAAAAATTAACCTTTGGATGTTACTGTTGTTGGGTTTTGGGGTCACTCCTTCATGGGTAACTCAATAAACGAAAAGTTATCGGAAGTTCACATGAGGCTCGTGCGAGAATCGGAATTTTTGTGCGCGCGGCGAAGAATCAGGAAGCAAGATCAAGCTCGGCGCTTGAGGTCTGCTCGAGCACTGATTCCAGATTGATGGAGGATTCTGAGCGCTCGCCTCATACTCAAGCGGTGCAAAGGGCGCAGATTCCAGACTTCGCGTGTTTGCTACACGCTTACTGGGTGCTCGATCGCGAAATCCAGAACCGGT
Source organism: Nepenthes alata (assembly GCA_028571085.2). NCBI lineage: Eukaryota > Viridiplantae > Streptophyta > Magnoliopsida > Caryophyllales > Nepenthaceae > Nepenthes > Nepenthes alata. The sequence goes on along the minus strand of JAOVVI020011291.1, from coordinate 5,107 downwards.
GTGCTTGATCCGCGCTCGCTGGGCACTCGAGCGCCAGTATGCGGTATAAAACGCGGCTCACGTGCTTTAAGATTATGTTTTCTAAAATCTATTTCCACAATGGGCACCCCACACAAAGAGAGGAGAGAAGAAGAGAGAAGAGGAAGAAGTTTGGCATCCAATCAAGGTTCGATTTGAATTCCGTTCTTCACCAAGGTCAAATACGTCGTTCTGGAGGTAATTTTAGAAATGTATTTTCGTTTGGTTACTCATTTCTTATTAAATTTCTCCTGTGGTTGTCGGGTGTGTTGAGAGGGGGTTGCATTTAACCATTTTTTACTTAGGTTGGGAGTGAAGAAATTTTGGAGGGGGTTATTGTAATCGGCACTATTTATAGTGAATTTATTCGGAGTTTTTTCCATGGTTTTTTTCTTGGTTGAGAAGGGTTTTTCACGTTAAAAATCATCATACATTGTTTATTTCTTATGCTTACAAATTTGGTGGCTGATGGTGGACGGGGGGTTCGAGTTTGTTCCACTGCGCCGGCTTCGGTGTATTCAGGTGTCGAATTCCCAACAACTATTCTTAGCAACATATCTCTCTCCTTTTCAGCACAAAATTGTATGACAGCCAGGGTCTTATATTCCCAAACAACTGAGATATTTCATCTTGAGGCAAACTCAAACCTTGTCCTTGAACTGATTTATCTAGTACACACGAGAATTTTGGGACTCATAGTTCGATATATTTGTGCAAAACTAATTAATGACCAGGGACACAATTCTTAGGAAATGGAATATAACAGCAAGATGGGATGAAATAAATGCAGTCAAACTGAAACTTCAATGGCATCCTATCCTAAAAATCTGAAAGCTATCTAGTGTTTAATTGTTACTACTCTCCCTCACAGGATGGGTTAGATCACATGAAACTATTTTGAAGACCTTGGCAAGAAATCTAAACTGCACCTTGCAACATCCAATTTTGCCAGAAAGCTAAAAAACTCAAATGCACAAAACCCAAAAACATTCTCATAGTTGTCTGCATATCTATACCAATCAGATGGCCTCGAGAAATTCACCTTTGAATTTTTTTATAAGCTTGGCTTAAATATAGTACTGGAGTGCACGGCAGTGGCTCTGGATCATCTCCATTTAAAAGTCAAGGTGCAAGAATAGGCAAATACATTGCTGTAAGCTGGTGTAAGAAAAACCTCATGAGATTAAAGCGTTTATGCGAATTATTAGAATCTTCATATTATTTCATAATCTTTTGAACGCACAAAAAAAAGTATTATAAACATACCTGATTCTATGCCTAAAATCTTTTCCTCAAAGTATATAGAACCAGTTTTTCTTGTTTCACTTTTCCCATTGCTCCTTCATGGAAGTTACAGAATTTGTGAGAGGTAATATAAATGATTACAGTTTCATGGAGGACTTATTTAAATTCAGAAACTAAAGAAAATTTTAAAACCTCCTCAGCATTCAAATTCGAAAAAGAAATTGCCTTTCCATTATACAGAAAAATCGGCAAACTTATCCACTCATTATAATGGTTAATTTTGTCTTTTATAGGCTAGAAAGATGTCACATTCCTTAATTACATAAATGTCATTCTTTCTATTAAAAATTAAACCTAATTAAATAAATAATATTTCTAATAAAATATAACACAATTGTATAAGAATATAATTGATACGTCCATAGATTTGAATTGTCCGACGGGTTAGAAAATTACTTAATCTTCCTTCGATGGGTCGAATTGGAGCTGGTGCGGTCACTGTATCTGCTAACCTGAATTTTACACAACACAATGAACACACAAGAGGTCAGAGGATCAGTGGGACTTCCTCCCCCAATTTATCTTCTCACACTTAAATTAAAAATCTTTCTCAATAAATAAAAAGATACGATAATAAGTGAATAATGTGTAGATATATGTAACGAGAGATTGAATATTTTGGTGCACCTAATTCAGGGCGATTTAAAGGTGTGCCCAGTTAAAAAAAAAAAAGGCTAAAAGGGATGAGTATACTCAGTCAGGGAGTGACTTGGAGCGACGAGTGTGCCCGGTCAGCTCGATGGGGAGCGGTTTTGAGAGGATGCTTGGCAAGGAGTGGCTTTGCAGGATGGAGGTCTAGGCTCCAATAAATGCGCCAAATCAATGGGCGGCTTCGAAATGGAGGACTGAGCTCCACTAGGTGTGCGTAGCTGGGGCAGCTTTGAGATCGATGAACTCATCAGAGAGCAATTGTCTGGAGGAGAAAGAAACTCCGTTGAGTGCGCCGGGCAAGGGGGGCTCTGAGAAATATCCGCAGCATGCTCACGTGCTTGGGATCCGAAGCAATGCTTCGCATACGTGGTATTGATCGCCCAGGGCTCTGCTACAGGTTCCTTTAGGCCAAGGAGGCGCCAGAGAACAAAGCCGATCGGAGAGTGGGAGAGCGGAAGAGGGAGATGGATATTGACCGCCTCCATTCTTCTGAGCTGGGACACCTTCTTTGCCGAAACCTTTCCCTGGCTTTGCACTGAAAGGCTCTCGACGCCTTGCTTCACCAGTCGTTATCGCCGGCCAAGCAACGAGAGAGTTTGGAGCCGGCATGGAGCCTATACATCAATGAGCCGGGACCGGCGGCGGAGGAACGGTTCCCTTTGGCGGGATATGGCTCTGAGTTTGAGCGCCACGGTTGTCTCCCCCGTTCTCCATTTTTGTGAGCTCGGAGAGAATTCTCCTTCTGTGATCCTTTGAATCCCTTCTCCTGAACTTGAACATTTTTACTTTTCTTCCCCGAACTTTTTTACTTTTCTTCCCCTCCCCCGCCCTTTTTTGACTTCAATGCTTGGATCCCCTCTTTATTTGATCGGAGAGGATCATGGCTACCTGCCCTGAGGATGTGAAAAGGGGGCCGTCACCCTACCTTCTGCGCACGCCATTCCTCATGGTTACTGCGCTGAGGACGTCGGGCAGGTATACCTGATATTGACAGTCTTCTGATGGTTGTGTGCTGCAAACTCTGATCCTCTGAGGCGGGTGATGATGCGCTGACAGCGGCCACACGGGTTGGCCAGCTGTGCGGCATCTTCTCTCTCGGGGGATCAGCTAGGCGGAGTTTGTGGGCCTGTCCAAGGGCTGACTTTGCTGGGCTCCCCCGAACTCATCCAACCAGATATTGGGCTTACCTGGACTGAGCTGACCGGGTCTTGGGCTGTGCGGAATTCCACCTGGGCTGTACAGTCTTCCCCTGCGAGCTTGGACCAGGGCCGGCCCAGGTATCACCGGACTCATCAATAACCTTCACTCATCTAAATAAAAAATTAACACTTGATTTCCCTACTCATGTTCTATTTCAACCTTTGAGTTGTCCAACGTTATCCCTCACTGCTCCTCCAGAAGTCAATCAATACCCTCATAGTTTCCACTGCATCGCCCTCATATGCTCGAAACCTCTCAAGAAATAACCACCATACCAAATGAAATCCATCCTTCTAGTTTTCTCCTTTCCGATCGAGGGAAAAAAATCTGGCCACGAAGGATTATGGCAACAATCATCAATCAATTTCTACCATATTGAATTGAGCTTGGATGGACTGAAAACTCATAATCTTGTCCTCCACCATTTCATCTAATTCATTAGTAATTGACAAAGAAAACAACAATGCCCATACTTGGGCAACTTACCCACCTCCTCTGGTGCAAAAAGGAAGAATGCTCTCAGAAAGGGGTCTGGTCGAGCTTCAATTTCATTCAAAACTTCCCTCCGACTGCCTTCCTTTTCATCTTCCTTCTACTTGTGCTCGTCGCTATCATCCCCTTTAATTGACGCTATAAGATTTTATCATACCTACTACTTTCCTATCCTTCTCACCCTTTTCTCAATAACCCATCACCACATTCACAAACACATTGTAAAATCTCGCTTAGATCGCTTTTCAAGAGCCAGAAAGACCTTCCAGAATTACTCCTAATAGTCCTAACAACCCTATGCATACTCCTCTCGAAACGCGTCTGATTTAGAAAGAACCCCGCTTCAAAAAGGGAGGGGGGGTTCTAGAATATATGGCAATACCTTGGACTACGAGGTCCGGAAAGGTCGTCGGGACTACGAATGTATAGGCGAGTTTCATGCCCCAGGCTAATTCCCCTTTAAATGACGGCGTTACGTTGGGAGAGAAGGTCAGGGAGAACGTAGAAACGAATTTGGAGAGGAAACCAGTGATGCTAGACGACACAATTTTTAAATTATTCTTCTGTGTCGAGAAGGATTTGATTCAGAGGTCTTAGCAGAATTGGATTATGTCTTCTTACATAAAGGCATATCGATCTTGCTGTTGGAGTTATTTTGATTGTTGATTTGTCGTAGCTGTTCCGGGTGTTTTTCGCGTTTTCTGTTTTAAGAGGGAGGATAGAGGGGGAAGCGAGTGAAGCATACGAGAAGACGATGGCCCTGTAGGTGTTTGATTAAAGTCGTCAATGATATGTTCCTGCTAATCGCTGATTCTAATAACACAGCATTACTATTTCCAGAAAACAACTAGTCAATTATCACTTTTGCTCCATTTCCTTCAGATAATCATACGGAATTCGACGACTTACAGTTCATCCTGTACTCGTCATAAATACCTAAAAGATTAAAATAAAAAAGACGGAGTTGGGTGTTTGTTTACCTGACGGATTTTCCTGACGACGGCTTCAGGACAGAAGGTGACAGATGAAATCGAAACTGCTCGCGTTTCTTTCCACGAAACCTGAAACTCGCAAACAGGAAATATGGGGGACAGAGACCAGAAAGAGAGAGGCGGTGCGGTGCCTTTTGAGTTTGACGTTCAAAAAGAAAGAAACGGGTTTTCGTCTTTCCGCTACTAAACACTCAAGCCTATTATTATTAGTGGGTTTGAGTTTTTACTTTTTTAATATATGGGTTAATTTAATTTTTTAATTATAATTATTTAATTTATATTAGATGAATAATTTTTTATAAAAATTAAGTATTATTAGGAAATATAGTATAATTGGTCATATAGCCCGTGTATATATTTTGTGTATTTTTTTCCCTTTTTTGTTTTTTTGATTATTCTCCTTTTCTTTATTTATTTTCTTCCTTTTTTGTTTCTTTTTTTGTATTATA
>JAOVVI020011290.1:0-12709 GCA_028571085.2 Nepenthes alata | reverse complement strand
TTGCCTTTGGGAGCAGGCGCCAGTTGCCAAGCCATGCAAGATAGTTTCCTTCTGAGGCGGCCAACAGCTTTCCAAATCGGACGCTTTTCTTCTATGTTTGTTACCGTTGGAGAGCTCAGGTTGGCAAGGATTTGAAAAAATCTTGCGCCTTATGTGAAGGGCGCCAATATTGTCAATATCCCTTTTAGTGCGAGCTGAGGCGGTGGAAAATCCCTGGAAAGTCGTTATTGGCCTTTTGATAATTCGTGGGCCTAAACGGACGATGCCCGTCACTGTAGAAAAGCCTCCTTTGGGCCCAAATTATAGCACGCGGACGATCAACGTTGGAGTTGACCGTCTGCGTATGCGTCGGCCGCCGACGGTCAACGCTAACTTGACCGTCTTGGGCCTTTCAACCTTTAGGCATATTTTTCTTCTGGGCCGTTAAGGTGTTGACCGTTCCGTTGATATTTTGAGCCAGCCCATTTTTGGTATACTCATCAATGTTTTTAATATATTTTTTGATGGAATAATTGATAAATGGGATCAAAATAACAGGAGAAGGCATCCAATGACATTATAGATAAATTTAAGATGGTATTTTTAATTTAATTTTTGAATTGTAATCCTTAAATAATTTCCCTTTTTATTTTTCCACGTTTTAATTCGGCATGTAAATTAGTGCATCGTATTTTTTTTGAATATTCAGACGTAAATGATTTAAATTTCCATTGAAAATTATTGATAAGATTGCTTTGCTAGCTATTGAAACAAGTAATTTGGTGGAGACTAAAATTATTTAAAATTCATTAAATACGATCTTACTTTATATTATTTAAAATATTTTATATCTCAAACTTATAATTTCTATTATTACCTCAAAATTCTAATTTGACATGAATATCATCACGCTATTATTATTTTTTGGGTAAAAAGAAAAACCATTATTTATTTAGCTTTAAATGTCATATATTTTATTTATTATAATTTTTTATTCCATCGTTTGTAAATATAATAATGAAGCTCAAATTGAAAAGGTTACACAAAGAGGCTGTAAGCTTATCTAAAACAGAAAAAAACCCTTTATTATATATATTCTTAGTTTTCATAGTTTTTAACACTAATTTAATTTCTATTTAAATAATAATTTTATTCTTTATTGACATAAAAATAAAACTATCAAGGTTGCGTGTCGAAACTATCGGGTTTTTTTTCCTTTTTTTTAATACAAATTTTATAAAAAATATATAAATAATACAAAGCACATACTTCACACTGCAAGATCCCATATTTTCAACACCTACACTTTAGATTTTGACTAGCAGGCCCCACGATCGTGGCTGCCTTGTCTACGATCAGCTTTCTTTCATAATCACTTACGACTAATTACAAACGATTTAAAAAAATAATTAAAATACTAATTGATCTTATCAACTATACATTTATATTAATGTATTTATAATGATAATAATAATAATAATGAGAGGAGTTTTCATGTGCTCAAATCTCTCATGGTCGATGATGCAAAGGAAAATTGAAGTGGTATGACCCTATTAAAAGCTAACAGAATCATCCGATGTTATTATTTTATTTTGACAATTTAAAATATATTTGATATATTTTAATCCGCTACATCAATCAAAGCCTGGCCAAATCGTTACCGATAAAATTTTTACTGTTTAACACACCACACAACGATAAAAATCATACTTAACATAAGTGATATTAACTATATGAATGTCGTCTCTGATGGGTTTTAAGGCGTAGACTGTAGATGCTTCAGCAGCCGAAGCCGTGAGCCCAACCGCTTGCCGCCCAACCGCTTGCCAGCCAACTTCTTCAGCCGTTTGAGCCAGCACACAGCCGATTCACTTCTTCCCTTCATTTCATTTTCACGATGGTTGATCTCCTTCTTCCATTTCATTCAATTAATTGCTGAAGTATTAGTAATCCATTTAAATGATGATAGCTCTCCCATTACTATGCTTATCAATATCGGCCAGTTATTCATTGGTAACGCTCGGTTAAGGCATTTGATGGATTTGCCTTATAAATAATGCATTCTGGTTTTGTCCCTGGCATCCCACTCAAACAATACACCATCTAAAAGAGTAAGGCGTGCCCAGAAGCTCAAAATCGGTCCGAATCTCAGAGCCCGAAAACAGACCAAGCAAATGATTGAATGTATAAAACTCGATCCTTTATTCCACTTTTATGGTTGTTTAAGCCACATTATATGCTAACAGTAGACCCCACCCCCAATGTATTATGTTAGCCCGCTCAAATCACATAAAATAATAGTTAACCCATCGACAAAATACCTGCCTACAGAATCAAGCTACTCGAATAAGGCTACAGAACCTTCTCAACAGGAACCAAAAAAATAATAATAAGGAAAAGAGAACTTAAGAGGAAATTTGTCGTTAGAATGTAGGCAATAATCACAGAAAGAAACAAAATATATTATGTAAGCCGAAGAAGAGAGAGGAGAAATGAAAACTCAAATATTCACACAGATCAATAGATTCTGAGCCAAATATTTCGATGAGTATAGTTTTGGTGGGGATGATAATCCTGTAATTGCGCCGAAAGAACTGATTTTTTTTTCCTGTTTTTCAGTTTCACTCTTGAACAAGGCATAATATGATCGCCGCCTCAATTCCATCATAAACTCTAAAAATTGTAACCTACACAGATTACTGGAATTGGTAATGGTGACTTGGGATGCGCGGTTGAGTTTACGGTGATGAGAATGTCATAGCACAGCCTTTTTTTTGGATGATGCACTTTTTTGTAAGAGGCCGTCATAACACTCTTGTTATTTGATGGTGCTTTTTTCCTATGAGATGATGTTATAGCACTCATGCTTGGAAAGCCTCTTTTTGGCTGACTAGGTGTGGTTGCCATAGTCACCCGGTTTTGACAGAGTCTAATCCGTCATCCGCATTTAACTAATGGTGCTCGTTCATAGGAAAGGACGTCACTGCACTCATGTGTCGAGCCCTAATTCATCTACCATCTTTGACTGTTGATGTTCTTTCCTGTGAGAGGATTTTGTTGTATGTATGCTGAAAAAGCATCGTGAGTTTTTTTTTTCTTTTGACCTCTTTAGTGCAGGCTGGACTTTTGTCAGCAAACTCCTGAGCCTTTTACTGAGATTTTACATTCGACCTCATTTGAGCCACTTGATAGTCTTGACCAAGGTTTTGACCGTATTTTTAGTAGGTTGATAGGTAAAAAGTTCACCTGACTTAAGGTCAATTTCAGCTATTTTTATTTATATAAAGACACAACCATTCACATGAGTAATCCATATAATACATGTATGACGGTTTTATTAATTTTAATATGAATACATCACACACGTTATCGATATGACATGTACAAAACTTACCTTTGTTTAGTGAAGGTTTATTGATAGAATTTTTTGAAATGGACGGTGTTCTATATCTTTGGGACCAATTTTTCGTTCTGAATGCGTAACTTGTATATATTGTATCAAAGAATAGCTAAGACTAAGAATAGTCCCTCCCAATTGGGGGACAGTTTATTCCTATCGAAAGTTTTGCCTATTTCATTTATACTCCGCAAAACTAAATCCCCACTTCAAATCCACGATCTTTCACTTCTCTATTGTAGTACCGAGTGATTCATTGTTAGTAAATCGTTGTCCATAGCCTTGCTGTTTCTTGGGTTTCCATTATCAATGAAGATTGTTTCAATTGGTAGTTAAGATTACTGTCCAAAATGAACACGGATATAATAAGAGGGTCAGAATTTAGAGTTATTGCATGAGTCATATCGTCATTCTTAAAACTAATTATATCATTTGTTATTCTTATCATCTATTTTTTACTACTAGAAACCTTCTCTGGATAGTCTAGAATTTTATTTTTAGGTTGTCTTGTGGACACCATGTTAACTACTCCAACCGTAACGTGATTGCGTGGCTACTTTTGCTTGCCCAACCCGTCATTGTTGTCACTTCGGCAGGCTTACTCCAGATCTCTCAAAAACTTATTAAGATACCTTTTTTAGATGAGGGTCTCAATTTCTCTTTATAGAACTAACAGTCCTCAATACTGTGATCTAAAAATTGATGATAAGAGCGGCATTTAGATTGGTCCCCTCCTTTTATATTCTTGAGAAACTTGGGTCACTTAAGAAACTTCTCATTCTGGTTCTGTCACAAGATATTCATATGAGTGTCAATCAAAAGGGTTATGTTTAGAGGCCTATAGTCCCTTTTGACATTTGATTCTATCCTTAGTTGCTTCATGAGATATCAGATGGTGTTGTGTCCGTTTCTTTTTTTCCCTCTCGTCGACCCTGGATGTTGATTTGCGTGCTCCAACCTCTTTACTTCATTGGCCTCTTCTATGGCGATATATGCACGTGTGATAATCTCCACCTCAAGAAAGGCATTGGGTTCTTGTTGGACCAAATATTTAACGAAGTCGCCCAACTGCATTGTCATTATAAAGGAATTCAGATTCACCTCATCAATTAGCTTCGATATCCTTCAAGTCTCAAAGTTAAACCGGGTCATAAAGTGCTTCAAACTCTGGTTTAGCCCTTATTGGATGTAGACAACGTGTCATTGCTGTTTTTCCTCCCTTCAGTGGCGATGTATTGTACAGGTAGTCTCCGTCTCAAGAAAGGTATTGAGTTCTTACTAGATCAAATATTTACAAAAGTCGCTCGATTGCATTGTCGCCATAAAGGAATTCAACTTCACATCGTCGATTAGCTTCGATATCCTTCAAGTCTCAATGATGACCCGGGCCAAGAAGTGCTTCAAACTCTCATTTGGCCCTTATCAAATGTCGACAATGTGTCATAGCTGCTTTTCCTCCATTCGGCTGGATATGAATTGCGACAGAAAATTATCGGTTAGCTCCTAGAATATTCAGATCAAATTTGGTTGCAATCAATAAAATGAAATTCGAGCATCTCTCTTAAAGGTCAATGAAAAGCAGAGACAGAAGACCGAGTTATCTAGGCCGTGAAATCCCAACAGGATACGAAAGTGATTCAATACTCCATGGAATCAAAAGTTTCATCATAGGGCTCTAGGGTCAACATTCTGAACTTGTCATCACCTAGGATGTCAAATACATATCAATAATAATAGTAATCCCCAATAATATAAAATTATTACATTAATAATGACAAATCCGACTGTGGGGTGACAATCCGTACATATATAGGACCCAATATAATAAAATTCGTATAAGATCTCATTGAATATATATTCGAATAATAAAACACACGACCTGCTATCCAAATATCGTAATGGGGGTATCCAAATATAATAACAACTCATCAATATAAAGTAATAAGTCAAATATATCCCACATAAGGATCAGGTCCCTCATCCGGCCATAAATAATAACCATATTACACCCTCAAAATCAGAAACATGCTCAACATAAATATCTTCACTCACCGATAGAGACATACCACGTTAAATTACGTCCGAACTCTTGTAAGTATATCCATGCTACTAGTCTGAATGAATAAAATATAAAAAACGTGAGTTAAAATCTCAAAAAGTATTATCATTGTATAAAACAGTACACATAAATTAGAAGAATGGATATTAGATAACAATCACGTAAAATAAAACACAATGTCAGTGAAATCTTTCAAAATCCAAGAGATGTCTTGTACTAAATTAACGTATGTATCAAACAGTCTCTCTGAAATATAATCATAATAAAAAGCAATCCGATCAAATTTTAAAAATAATATCATATCATAAGATCCAAAATCATATAATATAATTACAACCGTCACCACATCCGTGTGTAACACATACCATCGTCCAGATTTAAATCTCATATCTTATATGCTAAAATGAAAGGAAATACCGAAATTAAAATATATAAATATAAAATATGTTCCGGAGCTTAACAAATTAATACATACGAGGCATTCCTATCACGCATCCGTGGGCCAAAACACGTATCTCAAATTATAATCCACACAAATACATGTAGAAATATAAAGTATGCACGAAACTGAAAAATCAGATATTCGTAATACTAATTTATATATATTAGGACGTCTTAATATATTAATTTTTTATAAATTCCTTACAATGGTCTCATTAAAACGTATGGAACAGGTCAACTACATCGAAACTCACCTTTTTGTGAGCGGAAGGAAGATCACATATCACATGTCCTTGTCGAGACTGAAGTCTCCCGTCAGGAGAGGCACCACAAATAGCAAATGCATCGGATCACAAAGCGACCTCTAGGGTCTCGGACCATCATGGTCCCACAAAGTAATGACATCATCCCTCGGCAGCATACATGTGAACTAATATAAGGTCTGGTTCATGGTTCCACAATATATAGATACACAAATACTATTCGGATATCTAAAACTCTTTCAAATCATAAATACTAGTATAAAACTATCGAATGATAAGTAAAACTTACATGTATGTATATAATAAATAGAAGGGCAACATAAAAATAACATGCATGTAAAAGAAATCTCCAAACAGTACCCAAATATTATCATAATGAAATTAGACCAAGGAGAGAGTTAGAGAATACTTGCCTCAAATTTATTCCAAGCAGATTTGTCAAAATGATACTCCAATGTATCCAAATCGGACGATTCTCTCTCCTACCGACGTGCACCCTTTCTCTCTCCTCCCTTTCTCTCTCCTACTTTGTGTGCACCTCTACCTCTCTCTTCACCCTCCTCTTTCACCGACGCACCTCTGGCACGAGTGACGGCAACGACCACGATGGCAACACCCGGCGACAGCGACGGACGGCTGCGTACGCAGTCGTCGGTAGCTTCCTCTCTCTCTTCACCGCGCTTTAACCTATTTTAAAATCTAAATCAATATTCGAGCGATAACATAAGCGCACTTCAGGTGACAGCGCAACTAATCTAAATATTATTCTAAATTTTATAATTTTTAATAATTTTTTATCACGCTCAAATTATCCAAAATTATAATTAATATTTAAATAATTTAAATAGAATCTAGAATATTATAGAACTAGCGAGGGAATTCCTGTATCCTGATCTCCCTTGTGAACAGAAACCTACCTAGGTAGGCTGAATGCCTGGGCATGCTTCCTCTAGACAATCGTTGCTCGATCTTCTCGTTCTCTCCTTCACCTAGGAGGTGGACGCAATCCTCTTTACAATTAGGAAGGTCCTCAACACCGAGTAGTTCAGGGAGATGTGCTGGATTGATTGGCTAAGGGCTCTTCTCAGCTAGGTGCTACATGAAGCCTCTTCTCAAGTAGATGCCTCCCTACATCTCAGGAATTGTACGAATTCATTCGCTCCAAGATTTTATCCCATGCTCAAAGATTTAATCAACTTTTAAACCGGGTCTAGGCCTTATCGCTCATGGCCTCTCGGACCTTAAGGTCATCAAACCGTGGAATCACCTTTTTGACCGGCTACTTTTTGTTGGGGTCAGAAGACCCAGATCTGACAGCAGCAAAAAATTTAAACCCCCCGTCATCGACAGCCACCATTTAGTAGGAACAAGAAACAAATGATACACGGTATTTTTTACGTCGAAACCCCTTCCCAAACCGAAGAGGAAAAATCACGGGACATATAGTCCACAAATAAATCCACCATGTAAATGGATTACAAACCCCCTAGATGGAGTATCCGCTACACACCTGAGAACAACAAAGAAAAACCTCACCGGAGTAAACGGAAAACACTCTCCACTTTTTTACTCTCTGTTTTTCTTTCTTCTCCCTCTCATTGGTGGTGCACTCCTCTCTATATTTTATAAGTATTGATGAAACGACGGCCCGTCGTTTCACCCCCACACACAGCGGCCGGCGACAAAAGCCCTTAGCTACACAAGCTCCGGCGAACGCTCGTCCATGGTGATTTCACTATCACCCACTGGCCACTCTGATGGCGCCTTGCGCGCTCTCTGCACAGCATACCCAGCATGCATATATATAACAATCTGCTTGGAGACCTTCAACCAATAGGTAGGTTGTGTGTGGTCAAACGCCTGTCACCCAAAACTTTGCCAACTAACACTGCAACCTGTCCACTAACTCTGTAACTTGCCCACTAACTCTGCAGCCCAACTGTCAGCCTGTGGACAAATCTTAGAAAGACATCTGTCCAATGTCAGTTGCCATCTTTCACAGTCTCCAAGGCTCAGCTGCTACCAGAGAACTTGACCGTTCTCCATAGCCATCTGGTCAACCTCCCGTTGACCGTCTCCTTGCTACCCGTCTGCCATCTAGCAGCACTCCTGTAGCCCCAGACGGTCAACCTCCTGTTGACCGGACTCACGCTGGCCGTCCAACGGTCAATATCCATTGACCATTCACTGTTCTCCTCCGATCAACGTCCCGTTGATCGGAAACTGTTCTTCGAATTTGTTCTCTATAAATCCTCCGATGACGAACTAGTTTGTTGGGTTACCCACAAGAGAGTGACCAGACCCAACCACTAATTCCTCATCTTAGATGCTAAAGTCTGGGAGTTGGAGGAAGGAGCCCGCAGTGGATGTTCCTCCAGTCTTGTGTGAATGGTTTAGAGGACCTTCGACATGGTATCCACTTGGGCCACCAATGCCTCCACATTTAAATTTGTGGCTGGATGAGCATTTTCATGGGTAACCACTATCAAGTCATCGCCATGGGAAATGACGTCTCTGGCTAGTATGCTTGTTTGGGTCCTGATGTTAGTCATGTTCTCTATCAATGGCTACATTGTTTTACTACTGTCATTTTCATAGACGACGCCAATAATGCGTCTTGAGGATCCAAAGTATTGTACAAATTAGGGAGCCTCACGCCTAGATGTCCAAATTGAATGAGTCCAATCTTCATCACTCGAAATCCAATCCTACATATCACAACAAAATAAATATGACGTTAGAGATATACAGGACTCGCTTTCCGATGTATTTTTTAATACTTAAGTTAGAAATCTTTCTTATCAATAAGAAAGATGCTAAGAAATGAATGCGATAATATAAAGTGGATGGGGATGAGCGCTTGTTTGGAGGACGATACTATATTTGGTGCACTTGGTGGAGTGGCTTTAATTGATGCACTCGGTTGGAAGAAAGTATCTAACTTTAGGAATTATACACTTGAATGGTTGAGTATCCTTTTCCCTTTCGTAGGTGTTGTCTGACTTTTTTGTGTCTTCCCTTCTCTCTCGGAGATGGAGTTTATTTATAATGACAGGCATCTTTGATTGGCGGACCCCTTAATTTATGTGTAGGCAAGGTTCTTCTTCGATGATGAGGACCGTTACTTGTGCGTATAACAACCGCCTTCATTCAATAGCTAGATTGCTTGACTTCCAACTATTGGGATCGCTGCATCCACTACTTGAAATAGTTCATTCAGTGCTCCATTATGATCTTTTAGTGCTTGTTGATTCGGGTCGTATTCCTTAGTTCCGTCGTTGCATATTTTGCCTCATAGATTAAGATGTGTCTTCTGTTTGGCCGTCATTACTTAAACCTCTCATCCTTTCGTACACTAGATTTGGGCCAATCTAATTCTTATCGTACCCATTCGTAATAATAATAATAATAATAGAAAATAATTAATGACAAATTATATCATATAAGTTATCAAACAAACATTCCATCCATAAACCCTATAAAAGAGAGTCATTCTATTTATATTTTTTTAATTTTTAGATAATTTTTTATATGTAAATAAAAAATTTAAGAAAAAAATGGAAAAAATAAAAAAGGACCTCTCCCCTCTAACTATATATATATATATATATATACATGAAAAGATAATTATAAAAAATATTATATAAATTATATAAATATTATTTTTTATAAAAATAATTATCGCAATATTAACAATATGTTTTGCCCCCCTCATCCTTACCATGCACCCCAATCTGAAAATACTATTGGTTGATGATTTAAACATAAGTAAGGTTATTTGTCTCACTCACCTATGGTTTATTTATAGTCTTTTTTATGTAAACCTAGTATATAAGCAATATAGCTGAATGTGTGGGGAAATTTTGCATTACTTTTTAAGTATAAATAGACTAACTCTTCCTTACATTCCACTTACCTTGAAGTAAAGGCCTCATCCACTTCACCCAAGGCCAGTTTCTTCGAAGGGTAGCATCACTCCTATCGAGCTCATAGTGACATTCGATCCCCCACGACTCATTACTCTTAACATCAGGAGTTTCATGGTAAGACTTAATAAATAGGTAATCTCTTTTATGTTCTTATTTTTTTGAATATATGCTGGCTTAGACATTAGAGAAGTAATGTAAGAACAAAACTCGGACCTCTTAATTTTATTATTTATGATATGTATGATGAAGATCCAAACTTTCAGGTTAGACCCTTACATTGAGTGATCATTACCTTGAATAAAATCTTGATTCAAGTACATATCATTAGCATCGCTTACAAAGAAAGGTTATCTAGGCCCCAACCTAGGCCCCACTCAGTTGATGAAACTAAATATTTCAATACATACATCATACGTACATACATACATATATATAAAGAAGGATATACAAGTCAGGGGAAACATAGCACACTCAATGAAGCAAGGACACCCAACTTTGTGAGACATGGCCACCCTTAATATAGTCGTTGTGTTCAATTCCATGATAAATCAAATGGGTGAGATGGCCAACAACACGAGAAGGCTCAACCACATGGTAAAAATCCTTAGCCTAACAAAGAGGCCAGTGCGTGAACTACGATAAAACTAGTGCGCCACACCAAATGTATAACCTAATCATGCCAAGCTAAAAGCGACAAGGGCAGTGGTAACCACGTTGGGAGTAGACCCAAGCAAAAGCCTTAGTGTCCAACCGATAGCACTAGAGTAACCCTCTAAACAATGTTACCACTTGTCAAAAAGGTCCACGAATGTGTGCTTCGATGGAAGGTTATTGGTCGAGAGGAGCACCGTCATAGCCAACACTTGCTAGCAGCCAATGACTAAGACTAGAGGAGGGGTGAGCACCGACCTTAGGGCCCTCCTCGCCACCCATAGATGTATGTCCAGAGCTGGGTCATAGAGAAAATCCAAATAATTGAGTAGTAGATCTCCATAGGCCCAAACTTGGCAAGTTGAGTAGAGACAATGGCCCACAACCCCTTCTCCGTTGCCATTTTATGGCCTCCCCAGCCAAAAAAATCCATAAATGGACCCTGACGATGACTCAAGTGGCCTAATTATCACCTAGATCATTTTTCACACCATGTTGAAATTTTTGACACTTAGAAATGTTGCCCTATACCATAACTTCCCAACGATGCTAAAAATGGATGCACATATATGGTTCTACAAGATGCGAGCGAACATTATTGTTTCCTTCAAGGAATTGTCTTGGGGTTTCCTCACGATTTGCGTTTAGTAAAAGGCTTGAAAAGGACCCTTGGCAGTTTGCAAATATACACCAAGGGAGAAACAAGCTCATCGATTTGGCACTAAGGCAAGGGGAATCCCAAATCTTGCAGATGAAACCAAGGCGGAAATATTCTGTGAGGCCTTCCATGGAGGAGAGTTCTACAAAAAAGTGACAAACAAGTAGAGGACAAAGTTTAATCCTTCATCTTGTCGGAAGAGGCCGACACTACCTGAATGACTGATCAGCTTGCCAAGCACTAGCCAAATAGTCTAAATAGGTTAAGAATCGAGGGCAACCTTCAACTAGATGCACACAATTGACAGTATAGAAGACAATCACAATGAGAATTGGAACGGCACATGCATCTGACTTCACTCATTGAAATCTACAGCAACATCCTAATACAGTTCAAGGATGAACACCTACTGAGATAGCCAAAACCAATGTGAATCCTAAAAGAGTCAACCAATCAAAATATTGCCTCTTCAACATAATATTCATGCATAATGCCAAAAATTGCCTGAACCTCCAAAATGAGATAAAAGTTCTCATAAAAGAAGCATCTTCAAGATATGTATCCAAGAAGACCCAAGCCTGCCCCAAGCAGAGGATGCAAGGACAAAACTAGACCACCATGTAACTAGGTGGCCATCGAGACCATTAACATGGTGGAAGTTTGGCCCGAAGCAAAAGCAAGACCCAAGAACAAGTAATTGGTGCAAAAAGCTATAGCTTTCATCAACAAAAATTACGGTCATGTAACCTCTCTCCACACCGACCTCTTATTGTAAGCGCTCTCATCTTAGATTGAGCAAATGACTACTAAGAAGAGTTCTAATTGATAATGAAAGCTATAAAATCATTCTATAATTCAATGCCTTCAATCGGACAGGACTAACACGCAATGTCTGCGACAATTCAAAGGGATCTTATATGGCCTTAACAAGTAGCTAGTTTGAGTTGAAGAACTTATAGATCTCATGATGACCCTAGGTACTTATCTAAGGATCTCCTCTAGGACTTTGTCAATGGTCATGGTCGATTTTTCGTTGGTCTACAACAACTTACTCAAAAGGCCAGCCCTAATAAGCTTCAAGGTGGCAACGTCCACCTCGCATCTCAAAATGAAATTCCTAACACTGATGGGAATAGGTGAAGTGAGAGGAAACCAAGCCATAGGGAGACAGTACTATATCTCATGTAGCTACAAGGGCAAAAGCCCCATGGACCTAGACAATATCCATTGGGAGGAGGCCCTGATGCAAAAAGGGTCACCCGTAGAGGAGGCTATCAACAACTTGCTGGATCATTCTTGAACCAAGAGAACCATGCAAATCAACTCAATATA
>JAOVVI020011288.1:0-12710 GCA_028571085.2 Nepenthes alata | reverse complement strand
AGCACCAGGCGAGCGCGGGGGCTTCGGATGTACAGAACGGACTTTAAACCAACAACCCACAACCCGACATTGATACGCTTATACATACGGTCACGGAATATGCCAATTAGACAAAAGTCTCTAACATATTTGAACATTGTGTTTGATGGTCATGTATATATGTTGGGCCAAATTCTATTTTATTTTTTGATTTAATATTTATACTTTTTTTATAAGGTAAAAAATTTTATACTTTTTCTTATAAAGACAAAAGTTTTTAGTCTATTGCTATATAGTCCCCAGATTCGGTATTTACTTAAGAATCTTTGTAAGGAATTGAATGAAATTATATATTCAGACATTTTAATATATATCATATAAATTTAAGAATTATACTTACCCAATATTTGACAAAAGTAAGTAATTTTTGATCCTATTTATAGAAAATAATGTATAGACGATCTATCTGAAGCAAAATTATAGTTAGACAATTGCTATTTAGATATTTGATATGTTTGTACTTTTAATATTTTTTTTTTGATTATGAATGTGTTTTCTTATTTTTTTTCTCTTTATTTTATTTTATTGAATATATATTTACTATTATGCATATTGATACTTATTGAATTTTACATTTATAATTTATCATATTTTTAATCATTTTAGATTAGAAAGCTATGGATTACTTGTAGAAACTCGGACAAGAAAATATTTTGTTTATTTTACAGTGTTTTGATTTTAATGCGTCAGGTGACTCTGATTGTTATACGGATAAGAAAATTTTAAAATTTATTTGTCGGGCATCAATGCATGCTCAGTATCTGCACGTCTTAAATTCTAATCATGTGCAATTACAAAACAAAAGTAAAATGATTGGTGGAGTTCACTCTCTGATAGATCGTTCGAAAATCAAGTCAATATCTTTCTTAAATAAAAGAAAAGATAGATGATATAAAATATATATTTTTATCTAAGGACTTGCGTTATTATAATGACATTTTAGATTGAGAAAGAGAGGGTGTGCGCTCTTGATGTTTTTCAGTTATCTGTTTTTTCTGTCTGAAAAGGTGTTAGATGATTGATCGATTCTCCCTTCTATTGGAGAGGGCAGGGTTTTATAGAAGTTGGGCAACGATTGATTCATCTTGTCAACCGTTAGCAAAACTAATAGATAGATAAGTTTTATCCCGATGACGATTTTGACCAACGTTCGACTTCATTAGGAGATGAGAGTAAGGAAATCACCGTGGCCATTAAATTAGTCTCGACCTGATCACGAATTTGGATTGCTTAAAGATGCTAGCCAAATTCGTTGAAATGGGCCATACAGAAGACTTGGGCCATTGAATCTTGTCCTCTCGCTTAAAATCATCTTGAGCCGATTTTTTAGGGCCGTCAGATACAATACTCATCAGATTTGTATTTAGGATTTATGTCAGAAGATTTGTTGCATATTTAATTGCTTCAATCTATTTATGTTGAGACTACTGTATTACTCGAAATTTGTATTTAGGACTACTATACTTTATTGAATAAAGTATTTGGTTTGATCCTATATCCGCTATTAAGTCTCATGGATATTATATTATTTGATTTTGATTTTAATTTGTTCGGATTTAACCTAACTTTAGTAAAATATATTTGAGTGTTGTCCCCTCAATTATAAAGAAATATTTTATTTAATTTTATTCAATATTAATTATCATCGGCTTTGGGATTGAGAACTTGACAAATGGTTGTCGAAGATTTTTATTTATTTGCATTTGCATTGTATTTAAAAAAATATTTGCTATTTTATGATATTAGATGATTGTATAGTTTAAATTTTGCTATATTATATATTTTAGGATATTATCTCAGATAAATAATTTATACTGTTCAATATTATTATGATTTTGATATTTGGTTAGAGATTTTTTCTTATCTATAATTTTAAATTTAAATAGGTTCTTACAAGATTAGGTCGCTACGAGTTTAATTCAATATCTTAATATTAAAATATTAACATAATTATAATATCCAAATGCATTGCCGACAAGTGGCTTCAAACTTGATAATATAAAACTTCAAACCATTCATAAGGAAAAATATGCACACATAATCAGATTACTGAAAAAGTACAATTCAATCAAACTATTAAAAAAATCAAAATCAATTTAGATATGGACATAATACATTATCAATTTATGAATTACAATAAAAAAATCAAAATAATCAAAACTAATATTATAAATCTGAAGAGGGTTAGTAATAACAAAAATTCTGATCCAACAATAAAAATCTTAATCTAGTCATTTGAAATAACAAAACTTTCATTCCAAATTTCTAAAAATAATCCGAGCCAGCTAATCTGAAAATGGTTAGTAAAATAAAGGTGATAATAAATTATTTATTTAATAAGGTATATAATTTTTAAAATTTAAACATATATATAAATTAAAATATGACAGAATATTGCATGATCAAATTAGATGCAGTGGCATATAAATATAATTTATTATACATAATTTGTGACTAATATTTGCCTTAACTTTTCTTATCCAAAGATTACTTGATTTTTCTTTGATTTCTCATTCTTCTTCCTTTTCTCTTATTTTTTTCTTTTTCTTATTTTTTCTTTTTCTCACCTGTCAAAAGATAAGTCAAAATAACCTAAAATTGATCAAAAAATTCTATTTATCATAAGCTGGTGTATCATACGTGGGCCATACGTGGATCATGTGTGGCCATGCATTTGTACCGATCAGACGCGTATCAGACTCTAACATTTTATTTTAATTACACACGCGCGTTACTTAACTGCACCTCAAATCTACTTTCAACATGTACATACGTCCTTTAACACATATTAGGTATGACCATTCTATTTAAAACACGTTCTTACATGGCTTAGATGCCCTTCATGTACTTAGCCTGATTTTTTAAGATTCAACTTTTCTAAAATTTTATTATATATTATTTTTTAAATTTATTCAAAATTATTTTAATAATATCATACTTTATAAATGAAATGTGAGGTGTTGCAAGAATAAAGAAGGTCACTAATGAGATAGAAGAGATTGTATATTGGCAGTAATGAGATAGAAGAGATTATAAATATTTTAATTATAATATATTTATGATAAATATTTTTTGTTTGAGTTACTATGTGGTGTATCTAGTATTAATATGCTATAATTTTTTAAATTGTGTGTCTCATAATTTTTTTGTTTTATTTTAAAAATTTTTTTTATAAAAAAATTAATTTGAGTTTGCCCTATTTTACAAATATATTATATTTAAATTTAATTTAATTTATATTCATCATTAGGAATCAAAAATTTTGCATAATTCGTCGCTCTCAACCGACATAAACGAGTCAAGCTTCATGATACAACTTGATGTTAAATGATGTAATTCCAGCAATTTAATTTGTCACTATTGTAAATAAAAATATCTTTATTATTTTTTATTTCTATTGTATTTTAAAATTAATTTTTAATATTAATAGTTAAATTATACATATTTTAAGAGTTTTTTTATCACTTAAATTATTAAATTTTTTATTTATCCTGCCATTGCCCATATTCGAGCAAATTATAATAGTATTGGAGGAGTTTTATATTATATTGAAAAGTTTTAAAAAATTATTAAAGAAATATCTTTTACTAAATA
This sequence comes from Nepenthes alata, assembly GCA_028571085.2. Classification (NCBI taxonomy): domain Eukaryota; kingdom Viridiplantae; phylum Streptophyta; class Magnoliopsida; order Caryophyllales; family Nepenthaceae; genus Nepenthes; species Nepenthes alata. The sequence continues at coordinate 9,077 of JAOVVI020011288.1, read as the reverse complement.
CTATATTTTATTATTTTGATATTATATTTTTGATTAAACAGTATATTTCAGATCTTTTTTTCTCATTGATAAAGTTCTAATTGTGCATTGTAGTATTCTTTAATTGATGAGCAATGCTACTCATTTTAAAAAGTAAACTAATTACAATAAATCCAATATATTAAGTATAAATCACACATAACACATAAATAAATGGGACAATTTGTAAATCTTTATGAGATTAATTTTTTTTTACATATTATCAAATTATCATATTATTTATAATTCAATAATGCAAAAATTAGATATAAATAGCATATCAAAATCATTGCTTAGAAATCTTTTATTATAGAACCCAGAATTAATTTCTATTATTTTACCATTATATCTATTTCTTAATGAGTGTTACAGAATTTTATATAAGTATTATGTTACTGTAATTTTTTAAAATGGCTGAATTAAACTTCTCCAACCATGTATGAGAAAAATCATCCTCATTCTCCTAAAAAATTATCATTATTATTGATAAAAATATGATAAATAATTCTATCATTTATATATATAACTATTATCCGTCTAATAAAATATAAATAAATTATATAAAATTGTAATATTTTATTATTTTATTATATCAATAACTATATATTTTATAATAAAGTAAAAATATAATAAGTAATTCTATAATTTATATAGTACAAATATGATTGATTTATAATTACATAACCATTAATTTTTACTTCAACGACCCATCTCAATATAAAAAAAAATAATCGGTCTGATAAAATATAAATAAATTATATAAAATTATAATATTTAATTATTTTATTATATCAATAACTATATATATAATTATCATTTCCCAACTTCACTAATGCCTTTCATCACTGGCCCAAGTCAGTCTCCGCTGTCCACCAGATCAACGCCGTGTGCCCCGCGATGCCCGCTGCAAATCACACATATCATTTTAATTGAGCTGTCAGCAGATATCATGGTCGAGAAAATATTATTTATATACTGAAATATATATTTAATTATATTAAAATTATTAAAATAAGCATAATTTTTACTCTATTTTTATTTTTATTTTTTTCACACCAAAAACAATAATTTCAGTATAATTAAATATATAATTGAATGTACGAATAATATTATTAATTATTATATGATCTCTCAAATCAATCATATAATTAATTAAATGAATGGTATTAGCAACTCTAAATGATTTTAAATATCAAATAAAAGGAATAGAAGTCATGTGAACAACTATAACTTTGATCATGTTATGTTTTATTATAAATTATAATTTAACAATCCAAACCCGTGTGCTATCTAATTGTTTGGTATGCATGATGGGAAGATTGTGGCATTAGGGTTAGGTGGTAGAATTATATTAAAAAGGATCCATTTTATTTTTTAATTTATTTATAATGCTAATAATTAAAAATATATATATATAAAAGGAGACCCAAATCCGTATTAAATTACTTATTTATAAGAGTTAAAATAAAATTTTTTGAGCTTCACATTTGGACTATTCTCAACATGTGCAGGTGGAGTCGAGGGGCCCTGTGCTGTAATCATGATCGTTTGGCCACAAATCTAACGGTCGAACAGTTTTTTAATTTCTTTTTTAAATAAAAAAGGAAAAAAAAAGAACTCTATAAATCGCGACCGTCTAATTTTGAACAAATGGCTGTGATTTGTAGAGCGGGCCCTGTGCCATTGCACACGGCCCCTGAGCTATGTCCAGGTTGGGTCTACTTATTTTATTCTCTTATTTCAAATTAGTTTTTTGTTCTTATCTTTAGTTTATTCCTATCATTTTTCCTTCTCGGTAGGTCATAGTTGCCTTTTGATTTCTACTCGGTATTTTTGACCTTTATAGCTATTGTTTTATAAATTAGTAAATTTCTCCTATAAGTTCTTTTATAAACTGGTATATTTTATAGCATCTCTATAATACTTATATATATATATATATATATAAGAAATAAAAAAAATAGTTCGTCGCCTTTTGGATTTGAATCAAATTATGGATTTTACTTTATCTTTTGTAGATATAAAGTTATTTAAATATGTGTTGGATTAAATGAAGTAATAGATGTATAGTTTTTAATAATTAATTAAAACTATAAAAAAATATATTATTTTGTAATATGTTATATAACTTTGTCTATCTTAGTGTGATCTACAGTATCATATGCTTATTAATCCATTTTCATTAATCTTAGTTAGTAATTAATACTCGAATGGGAAAATATAATATACCCGTTCCTGAATATCATGTAGGCAGATAATTGAGTTAATTTGATTAAGATTGAGTTTAATTCATATGAAAAAATTAGGTCTCGGGACCGTGGGATGAGTCGGCAGAGGAAGGCTCGCTAGGCTCCCTGGGTGGTACCGGGTCTAGTGGACCCACGCTTGCTGGGCGTTCGAACGCCCACGGCAGGAGGGGGATCCATCGAGCTCGCGTCGGCCTGAAGTATTTAAACCTGTAACGGTTTCGATTCGGCTAGATTTCAGCATCCACGCACGGGAAGAGAGAGAGAGGGAGGGATAAGAGAGAGAAGGGAGAATCCATGCTCCTGGGGTCCGATTCTGAGTTGGAACCAATTAGAAAAGTAATAGATCGGGTCGAGTTAAGTACACTCATAATCTCATCTTTTGTTTTCTTACTCATTTCAGGTTTTTAGGTATTCTCTTTTCGATACCCGAATAAATTTATATATTATATTGTCCATGATTTAACTATAAAAATATATCGATTTCATATTCGAATATTAAAATTTGAACAGTTTTTCACAACCCGGAATCCTAACTCGCCCCCGAACCCATGTCACCGTTTATTTTGGATTATATATGTGATTTGGTCTTAGGTAAATATTACCCATGACTCGGGCATGCAAATATGTGAATTTCATACCCAATTTAGTAGTTTTGACCCGTTTTCGGACACGAAACCGTAAACCCGCACACCAGTGGAGTTCATCAATTTAATTGGGATTTATGTATAAATTGTCTTTAAGATATTATTACCTACACCATAAATATGTTAATTTATCAATTGTGAGTCCAAATTTATAGTTTTGTAGGGTTTTATACTCGTCGAAACTTTAACCCGCGCCCCCGTTGGGTTTTATTCGAATTAATCGTAATTTATATATGATCCTAACTTTGAAAATGATATAGTACGCTTTTGGGAAGGTATTTGATACCCGGACGCTCTAGAGTTACGTTCGACTTATGGTGATAAGAGTTCATTACTTATTCCAAGTCTTATGACCATTTATGCATATGTTACGAAAATGTTAATTGAATAGATTCCAAAAATCATGTCACGAATCAGTTATGAAAGGATTATTGATTAGAAGTCATATAATTCTATTTGGTATAAAATAAGAATGAATTCTTAAATCCTCGAAGCTCCAAATAAGAATGATGTATGAACTATGATCGCGAGAGAGTCCAAACTCACGAGAAAATATAAAAATCTGTATCGAAATATTCTTATGGAAAACGAAATCTGATGTTGGAGAGAATTCTGTAATTAAGTGATAGATTCATGAACTATAATAAACAGGAGATTTGTTGGAGACTGAAATTGGAGACTCGGCTCCGTTCACCGAGTTTGGATCCTGCACACCACTAAAATAAACAGGAGGTCAGTGTGTCGGTAAAAAGTTGTCCCATCGAAAATAGTCCGACGCTCAAGTTAGTAAACAGCTTTTGAAATATAGGAAGGTAACTGAAAATGAGAATTGAGAGGGAGAGTGCAAGAGTGTGTAGGTTTCCAGATGAAAGAGTGGCAATACCGTTTCTTGAATCTGGACGGTGGGTGAAGGCAGTAGGCATCTGTCAACAGGAAGAGCGCCTGTCTTTCTTTGGTTTGTGTTCTTTCTCTTAGTGCATTCACAGAGAGAGAGAGTACAAAATCATCGTGAAATGCGTTGTCGAGAGTGTATGTTTCTTTTTTTGTGTAGCAGAGAGCGTAGTAGTAGGTGTAGTAGAAGGCGTTCCCCGAGTGAGGACTCTAGGGCTCATATTAATGGCAGCAGGGTGATATTCCTTAGTTGAAAGGTGTGATTCTTGTGCCATGTTTAAGCGACCTTTCTTGTGAGGAATGCACGAGTTGCCTAATTAACTGGGATTGCTTCCTTCTCTGTGGGTAGTGACTTTCTAAATTTTCTGCCTTCCTTTCGTGTATATTTCCGTTGGAATGCTCCACTTGGTAGGAATTGGGAAGATATTGCGCTTTCCTTATGGGAAAGGCGCCGATCTTGTCAACATTATTTTTTGGAGTTGGTTGGATTTATGGAATGCGCAAAGTTAGGAAAAGAGCAGTTGCTAACCGCCAGTTGGAGCATGGGCCCAAGTGGGCCTGGCCCGTGAAAAATCTTTTTATTCTTGGCCTGTTGCTACAGTGATTCTGGTCAACGCACGGGTTAACCGTCCTGAGCGCGAGTTGGCCGCCCACCTGTGCCTCAGTCGGTTAATGCTAGTGTTGACCGTCTGACGTGTGTTTGGGCCTTACAGGAATTCGGCCCTTATTTTCGGTTGGGCCAACGTTGACCGTCCAACTGTGGATCTGGGCCACCTTTGACTATTGGGCCACCCCATTTACAGTATACCCATCAGGAATGAAGAATTATGCGTTTAAAAATAAAACTCCTTAATGAAATAAGAAATTAAGAACTTGGACCGAGGATTACGGATAATAAACTTTGACATGCCTTAAAAATTATAGTAAAAATTCAAGGATTACTTTGACCGTGTATCCTATGCCGTGTACTATAGAGGGTGATATTCATTGGTATGTCTTAATGTATTATAGTGAAAGGTCATTAGCTGTCATGAATGCCCCTCGCAGCCTATGACTATGGCCTCGTCTATAGGGCTTATATGTAAACGGTCCCCCTCTGAGTCAAGAATAGGAGGATATCGACCTTAAATTGTATGGATTGAATATAATCCAATGAACGACCGACCACTTCTTTGGTCAGTAAGGCCTACTGGCCCCGATCCCTTAACGAAATAAGTTTTCGATGATAAACTGGTAATTAAAAAAATGACAAGGAAATGAACCAAAGAAATATGAAACAAATTATGAAAACATTCCCTTCTAAATCATGAATTATAATCCCACATGCACCTCTATTCTTCATATATGCATTATTATGTTTTGAGTACGAAATTATGCATGTCTTTTAATATATATATATATATGGCTTATTAAGTTTTGGCTCGCCCTTACTATTTTTCTCCCATTAAATGAGTATGAGTTGCACCCGTTGAGGTAGGATAAAGGATTTGAGTTGGCTAGATTCGAAGATGATAAAGATGATCTTAAAGACTTAGTTTTACAGCATTATATTTTCTAATGAGATTATTCTGTATTTCTATTAGATTTTACTCATGAATGTATGCATATGATAATATTGATGATAAGGAAATATCCATAGTATAGTTTCCACTGTATCGATAAATGTTTATACTTTCACAAGTTTTTATAGTTGGTTTCAGGTATCTAGTGGCATCTCCTTGCGTTCGATGTTGTGTTCGAAGACATAACGTTGAAACCACAGAATGATTGTGGTAGTCTTTAGGATCATGTGTTGGTTTGTTGTGTTGTCTAGATACTGAGGTTGATATTGAAGGATTTTTTATATTGTTGAGATTTCATATTTAATATACAGGATTATTATATATGTTTTATATTTGGTTGACGTCCGTATTACAGTCAAAAGTTTACCAAATTTTCTGTTAAAAATACAGTACACTACAGAAAATTAGACCGGTCTTCATAGGGTCTAATTTAATGGTTACATATTAACACAACAATTTCAATTTTGCTTATCTCAAAGGGCATAATATCATTTATTTCATCTATGCGCCTAGATAATAAATTCTACACGGCACCAAGAAATAATTCTAAAAATATTAATTCTAATAAATTAGATCTCCCTAATGTAATAAAAACAGAAAATAAATCGACTCTATATAATGGTTGTCAAGTCCCTATATTGGTCTCGAATAATTAGCGATATTATTTCATCTAAATAATCAATTTAATTATTATTTTACTTTATTATATCTCAAGACTCAATTGAGATCGACAAAAGTTTCTAAAATTTTCAAAATATGCACATCTGATGTGACCCTAAAATCATACATCGACAATCACATCATAAGATCTAAAAAAAATCACACCCAAAAGTGGTTTTGAACGCCGACCATACTATGGCATCGAAATATGAATAAGGAAATAGGTCTATGTAAAGATCAGAGTACTAATCTAAATTATTAAAAAGAGAATCAACATCCAACTACAATCATTAACAATATATTACAATAACTAACTCAATTACAAAACTATTCAACTGATATGAAAAATAATCTTCCTAAGGTTATTGTTTGAGACAACCGTATAATATCAAAATATCCACTCTCTAAGTCTTACATTCTCAAATCTCTTTTCGATGGTATCCTCCGCCTGCAAATATCCGAGCTTAATAATCTAAAGGGGGTTAGTGAAAAGTAAAAATTAGAGTGAGCCGAATATTTAATAAGGTATACAAATTATTCATAGCTAATCATGCCATTTATATTAAATCATACTGAAAGGAACAACAAATACAAATCCAGATGTAGAGTCATGAATTTTCATAACATGCGTGCACAACTTTCAAATTCTTTATTTTCAGTTCTTAATCCAAAATGTGCTATAAAAATCATAATCAAATATGTTAATTTTATGGACTAAGGGTCAGAAGGAATTTACTGACAAATGAGTAAATAATTAAAAGTCGAGTTATAATTATTTTCATATAATTAAAGGCCTTACACAATAATTTATGAATTATAGGTGGGTCGTCTTATGTATAATCTTGTAGATGAGATTAAACGCTACTTTCATCCCATAAATGATAATTACATAAATATAAATAGTCTTTTATATTTTCTGGTTTAAAAAAAATAATTATAATTCTTTCACAAATTGTAAATTTTTTTTTAAATTTTATTAATTTTTGTCATACAATGTATAAAATTCTTATGGGAACCTAATTGTGATATTTTACAGTATATAAGAGTAGTATTAGAAAATTTTAGACGTGCAGTAGTTAAATTTTATAAAAAATATAGGAACCACGTGTAATTGGTAAAATTTTAGCACTTCTCTTCAATTCTAAGACATGTAGAGAAAAGTTAATGAATTTTCAGAACACATAAAATACGAAATTTGCAATTTTAGATATGCAAGAACAATATGTACAAATTTGAAGTATAGAGGAAACATTTAGACACATTTTCAAAACATCTATAAGTTGTAGTACAAAAATTAGCTGAAAGATTCAATATATATGAATCGAGACATGAATTTCATACAAATTACAAAAAAAAAGAAGAAGGATAATGCATGCATATGATGAGTAAGCATCTCAGGTATAAAAATACGACATATATAAGTATTTAAAATAATAAATACCTAAAGAGATAGAAAGAAATCAATAACAAATAAAAGAGACTTGTGATACACTTGCCTTAATTTTAAATTTACCTAAATCTTCCTTAAATTCACCTCAAAGGACCTTTTCTTGCCTTCACTCTCATCCCTTTTTTTTCATCTTCTCCTCTCTCTTCTCTTAAAATCTGGCAGAAAATGATCAAAAATTAGTTGAACGTGACTTCTATAAAAGACTGACACACGTGTGCCTGGGCAAAATATTGCGGTGTACAAGCGACACTTCAAGCACACATCAAGCACTGGCAATTTGCCAAAAGTATATTTGAACATCCTTCGAGTGCATATCAAACGTGAACATTTTGCCAAAATGAGCTTGAGCTTCAATCAGGCGTTCTTTAAGCGCGACTTCACTCTCCAGAACACACAGGTGAGTGCATCAGACGTCGATCATACCTCATGCAACCCGATATGACATAATCCAAAGTTATCTGACTTTGGCATACAATTTATTTATTTATTTATTATTACCTGACTCGACCCATATCAAATAAATGTTTGAAAAATTTATAATTTTCTTAAATTTGGCATGAGAATTTCGATCAACAACTTATTCAATTATCCACCTAATGCCAGCATTGATCAAGGACACTTCCCACTATGAGCCAACCTCAAGAAACCTATGGGCGTTTAATTTCTTTCTAATTTTTTTTTGAAAAAAAATATGACTCATGACTAGTGTAAAAACTATTTTTTGGGTATATTTTTTAAAATTAAACTAAACTTTTGTTGTTCATTAAATAGATTGTTATACGTATTATTAAATCAGCTTTTCCCAAAATAATAATAATAATAATAATAATAATAATAATTTTTTCTATGTTTGCCTTTTGGTTTACAAATACAATTTGATACTAAAATACAAATGTACAGTACTAACAAGTTAATTACAATATACTTTACTAAGCATACTCTAATTTTTAACTTTATTCTGTTAACTATTTATACAAATAGGAAAAATATGTATAAAATAAGTGTCTAAACAGATCATGACCGTAAATTCAAAACTATGAGATAATATCATTCTGTAAGCGAGAAAAACACAAGACAAAAGTGGTCAAGAGATGAGTTCTAACCCCTAACAACTCAAAATTAAGTGGTTGGGACAATGAATCGATTAGAGATGAGTGATGAATTACTAACTAGAAATATTTAGATAATTATAATGATTTGCATCACTAAAAATTTATAATGGCCATATCTCTTTCATAAACCCATCCCTGCTACATCATCTCTCTTAATTTGCAGTTGATATTACCCTAATCGAAGTCAATTTTTGAGAAAAGTTAGACTCCTTACAGTTGATCAAAAAAGTTATTTATTTTTGATAATGGATACTTGTTCATGATTGCTGTATTATTTAGTTCCTATAGTCTATGTACTATATTATATACTGATCCTTATTTTTTACAAACAAACCAGTGGACCCTAATGCGACACACTTGATTGAATAAAACACTTCTCTAGCAGTTGTTGTAACTATTTCTGTTAGAGACATGTGTCTTATTGGCATATTCCGTGACCATATGTATTATTTTATTAATGTCGGGTTGTGGGTTGTCGGTTTAAAATTCAT
>JAOVVI020011286.1:0-12710 GCA_028571085.2 Nepenthes alata | reverse complement strand
TTATGCCTAGTTGCTGAAGAGGATGGGGATACTCTGTACGGTTCTTCCAGTTTGGAAGTTGACTCTGACGCCCCCGACGATCTGGCAGACCAAATCCAAGAACCCGAACCTCTACCACCTTAACATGATCCTCCACCGACCATTTCTCTCCATGCCCTGGAGGGTATCTCGGCAGCCACCACCTTACGATTGCAAGGGCACATCCAGGGCCACTCTGTGGTAATTCTAGTTGATAGCGGATCCACCCACAACTTCCTACAGACACGCCTGGCTAAGTAGCTCGGACTACCCATCGAACCCTCCCACCATCTCAATGTCACAGTGGGTAATGGGGAGTCCCTGAGCTGTGAAGGGCTCTGCACCAAAGTCCAGATTTCTCTGGGCAAGGCCACTTTCGGCGTTGATCTATATCTATTGCCAATTTATGGGGCTGATATTATTTTCGGTGTCCAATGGCTAGCCTCAATTGGGCTTGTGCTCTTCAATTATCAAGCACTGTGGATGGGGAGGGGAATAAAGCGTGCTTTATAAGAGCGTTGACACCTATCCCTTGTGGACGCATTTTAGGGACGGTGGAGGCTGTCTGTTAGGAACAAAACCGTACGCATGTGTGAAAAAGCAGATAATATTCACAAGCGGATGTCCGAAAACGGTACAATTTGTCTCTTATATTTTTCAATTGGCCTTGACTTGTTTTAGGGATAACTAGGATAAAATTGAACATGGTGTGAGAAAATGTGGAGTTGAACTTCCGAGGGGCAGGGGAGAAAGACATGACAGATTATAGAATTAGATGATATAACCAACAACGACGGTCGTAAATGAATGATGGATTTATCATTGTCACTTTACTATATATGATATTTTTCTTATTTTATAGCCCATATTTTTTCGACTTTTTAGAGTGAAGGAAAGAAAAAGGGAAGAGAAAAAGATAGAAATGAAGAAAAAGAAGAAAAATTTAGAGCTAAAATTTTAAAAATTGTTTGAATTTAATTCAAATCAAGTGAATTTAAGCTTATTTCTTGGTTTTTATTGCTAAAATTTTAGGTTTTTTCTTATACTTTTCTAAAACTTGAGAATTGATGCTTCCTAATTTCAATCAAGTATTCATCTATATTCTCTTTGATATTTACTTTGTATACATGTCCCCCTTTTTTTTTTTTATAACTTTTCTCAAATTTTAAAATATATTATCCTTATTTTATGAAAATATATTAAAACTTTTTGATAAATCTTAAAATTTTAAAGTTGAAAAATAAATATCTTGTTATATGTTTTTATTTTTGGCAAAGACTTCAAGAATATTTTTACATGTCCTAGCAACAAATTTATATTTAGTTATTAAACTTTTTATTGTTAAATTTATAACTAATATTGACAAAATATTTTGTCAAAAAAAAAATTTATAGTGACCATGGATAAACTCCCTTTTGTGGCTCCTAGTTTTTTATATGGTTTTTATTGTGATCACTTTAAAAGTTATTGACATCTTTTTTTTTATGTATAGTTATTTTATCTATTTAGATGTATATCTGTCCCTTTCTTAAAACCTTGTTACTGGTTGGGCCTCGATCAACTGAAGTGGCAAAGGACTTATTCAAAAAGCATATAGTTCTACACTTTAGGCAATCATCTATAGCATCTAGCATTGCAATAACAAATTTATTTTTAAATACCATTTCATTAAAATCTTGGAGGATCTTAGAGCTATCATTTGGAGCTCATTTATGATTAAATTAGCCAACTTTGTTGAAAGGTAATATGGATATTAATCCTACCACCTCTAAGCAATTGGGTTTGGGATCAGTGCCGGTCTAAGGTTACCATTTTTGGTTCGGTCTTGCTATTTTCTTTCAATTAAAATTAGTTATTATTCTTTTAAATGTCAAAATAAAATTAATTATTTTACCTTAAAAAATATGATGAAACTGTTATGACATAGGAAAAAAAATAATAAATTAATTACCAAAATAAACAAATAATTATTATAATAAACAAATATAATGTCTACAATTATAATAAAATTGATACATACATTAAATTTAAATTATCTATTAAATACGTTTGGTCAGATCTTTGAGCCATATAATCTGAATCTTTGAGCCATTTATCTTTATATCTAAGTAATTATTTATAAAAATTTAATATTTTGAGCCATTTGAAGGGTCGATTGTCTAAATAAATTTTTAGTTATTCTCTATCTCAACTAAAAATAATTCAATTGCTTTTTATCCCATTATGAGTTTATGATTTATGGTTCTTGTATTTTATTGAATCGAATTGATTTTATTTTAGATTATAACTAATAAAAATAAAAAAAAATAAAAATTTAAGTAGATTGATAAATGTAAAAAAAAAATATATGGGCATCTAAAAAATTTAAAATGTCAGAAAATTTAAGAGATATAAAAGAAATCATACTGTTAATATAATTTAACTGTTATTATGTTTTCCTCGTCTTCCTCTCCCCGGTTCAGATTCTTCCAAACCGGTCAAGAAAATAATGTTAAAAAAACCGACAGCAAGCATCATAAGAACCGTCGGCCGTCGCTCCCGACTGTAGGTTTCGGGTCGACTGGAAAATCTTCTCCAAGATCACCCAACGAGGGAAGAGCAGTGGGAAAACGAGAGAGAGAGAGAAAGAGATAGTATAGCACACATTTCTTTGGAGATCTAGATTTCATTTTCGGATCTAATTTTAATAAATTCGGATCTTCCATTTCATTTATCTCTACACAATGGTAATGCCTTTTTCCCAGATTTTTCCTTCAATGAGTGTATCGATTCATTATAAACACTGATCTCTTCATCTATGTATGATTTGAAATGCAGATCCGGTTCATACTGTTACAGAATCGACAAGGTAAGACGCGTCTGGCAAAATACTATGTTCCTCTCGAGGATTCCGAGAAGCACAGGGTCGAATACGAGGTTCATTCGATCTCCCTGTTCATCTCCTACGTTTATAATTTCACGTATGTTGTGCTGTTCCTTTGTATTTGATGCCATGTATTTATATGATTACGATCTCCACAGGTTCATCGCTTGGTAGTAAATAGGGATCCTAAGTTCACAAATTTTGTTGAGGTTAGCGAGTCCTCAGCTCTTCTCGCTCTTAAGTTTAGACCTTTGACATATTATTATTTTACTCTGTACTTTCTATTGGAATATTTTGTCGTCAATGGTGAATTGTTTTAAAATTTTGTTTTTCTGTGAGGGCTGCATATTGCTGCATATTGCCTTTTTCCCCTTCTATAAGCTGGTTTCAAATTCATATGAGATGAAAATTGCTGAAACAGCCATTTGCTTGTTACGAGATTAATTGGGGGATATGATGGACTTTAAATTGTAGATGACTTTTGAGGACTGCGATTGCTTTTTAAATTATCAACATTAGGGAGTACTACAAGAGCATGCTTAAAATTGTAGCCGGATGAGGTTCCTCGTCCCAATTTGATCTGTTCTTCCAATCTATTATCGATACAACTTTTGTTCTGATATCACTTTTGCCTATGGGTCTGTTTTGTTTTCTCGCTGGAGCTAGTGGCCAAAATGAGTTGCATTTTTTTTCCATTGTATTCATCCGGTTGGGCCAGTTTTCTTTGTCTTTTTACTTCTACTACAGTCTCATACATATTTTGAATATTATTCTTAGAATCTCACAAGATGTGGGAATATTCTGAAATAGATTGTCTTTCTAATTGAGTTTAAGAGTTAGAGGGCATATGTGGATAAATAGTTTTTTTATTTATCGAATTCTGAATTGATTTGGAGAATATCCAATGGACGTTTCTTTGGGATTTTGTGGGAGATGCTTACCTATAGAGATTGTGAACTAGTTTTTTTCATCCTGCCTTTTTTTAAAAGTATTTTCCTGTGGGACTTCTTTTGTTTTTTTTCACAAACGACAATTGTGAGATGGATATGGGGATTCCTGTGAAGAAGATAACTTTGGGACAGTGGTGACTGTGTCAACTATGATGAAGGGCATGTCGGGTGGGTATCTGATGGTATTTGTACTTATTTATGGTGTTCACTGTGAAATCATATTGTATGTGGCAGGATTTGTTGGGGTATCCTTATTATAGCCAGTCCCAAGTCCAAATAGGGGTTCTTTTCAGTAGCCGATAATCGGTATAAAACTTTTTTTTCAGTTATTTTGACATGGTTTTGTGACATAAGATTGTTGGGATGTTCTTATGGTGTCTCTCGAATATATTGTTAAATGGAATAGAGCCAATGCATCATTATAGGTATAGTGCAAAATGAGCCAGGGTTAATGCATCATGGATGAGTGGGTTAATGCAAGTGGACAAGGCATGTAATATGTCACTCTGACCAGTAACGGTATGGAGGTGGTGGTATATTCTATGATTGTGAAAGAGGATGAACATAGGATGCCTATAAGAGACAAAGTGGGTCAGAGAGAAAGTCAAGGATATTGAGAGGACAAGCTAGAAGTTTGGGCAAGCTAAATAGAGGTGTAAAATCCATGTCACCAACCTCAATATTGGTTATGAATCTTATAGAGGTCCTTTTGATTCTCTTTTGGGTATGGATTTGGAGATTTGTGGAGAAGGATCATTAACAGAGGAGGGTCATTGAGGCAATTTATGGAGTGGACTTTCTTGGCTGGTTTACTTTGCTATATAAAAGTAGCTATGAGTTCAATTTGTGTAGGAATATTCAAAATAGCGAAGCTTCAGCCGGAGCACGTATTTCATTTTCTGTTTGCCTGGGCAATCAGTTGTGTTCTGGCTCGACACTTTGGGGTGGGGGAGCTTTGTTTGGGAGACACTTCCACAGCTTTTCTCAACTTAGCTGCAAACTTGGAAGATACTATTGCTGATTATTTTCAGATCAAAAAATGGCAATACTGTTTGTTGTCTGTGGCATTTCTGGAGGGTTCATAATGGAAAGATATTCCATGATCTGCTGCGTTTTTAAACCATTCTCTCAGAGGTGTAATTTCAAATGGAGCTGGAGGACATTTTGCTGGAAATTTGATAAGAATAGTTATTTCTCTGTTTATTCTTTTTACATGAGCTGTTGTCCTCTGATAAAGCTTTGCTTCTTTCAACTTTAATCTGGAAACCAAAGATTGCTAGTTAGTGTCACATTTGGGCAAGTGCCTTGCACAACCTTCAGAAAGGCATTCTTTGAATATGGATTACTCTTTGACGTAAATATCTAGTTTTCAACTCAATTTGTAATGTATTTATTCATTGGGTTATTGTACATCGTGCTTGCGTGCATGGGCAATTATGGTTCATGAAGAAGATTCAAGCCATCATCTTGTTCTTCTACAATGGTTCATGTGTGATCCTTTCACTACAGGTGTTCTTTCACTTGTTGAGAAATCTTTTGAAAACAAGCCCTATGGCTACCGTTATTTGTTTGAAATATTGTCTTATAGAATGCTCAGTTAAAGTGATCACTTCGCATGAAAAAAATTAATATGTTCTTGTAACTTATTCTTGGTGTCATTTCATTCCCTGTTGGCATGATTGCTAAGGATGGCTCATTTAATTTCTTGCAGTTCCGTACACACAAGGTTATCTACAGACGTTATGCAGGATTGTTTTTCTCCATGTGTGTTGATATTACAGATAATGAGCTAGCGTATTTAGAATGCATCCATCTCTTTGTGGAAATATTGGATCACTTCTTCAGCAATGTGTGTGAGCTGGATTTGGTATTCAACTTCCACAAGGTTTGTGGATTTGGTGTTCATATTTAGTGTCGTAAATTGCCTGTAGCAGACATTTTCTGGCATCACTTCTCTTTTTTAATCTACTGCTTTGAGACTGTATTAGTGACCAGAGTAGCAGTAGGATGGTCAGGCTCCTCCTTTGTGATAGTGGTGATGCAAAGGAGTTGGGGGAATCATACTGATCAAAATCTCACTTGGGGCAATTATGAAGGAATTATTATACTCAATCACTTCCTATTGAGGATCTCAAGAGCAAATGAATATAGATTTCTTGGTTTTGAATTTTGTCTTGATGAGAATCTCACTTACGGTGACCATGAAGAAATTATTATCCTCAATCTCTTCCTACTGAGGATCTTGAGAGGAATAGAATAGATCTTTCCCTTAAATGGTATAAATACTGTAAGAGAAGGACCACCTACTGAAATAGCTTCTTGTTCACGACGGTGATTAACCAGCTCTATCTCATCACGCTTATACTGTATGGAGCCTTGAAAAGAGCCACTAGTGCATGTGTACACTTCATCAGCATGCCTTTGTAGCCATAATATGCTAGCATTTGGCACTTTTTCCTTCACCCGAACTCGTTGCAGTGTTGATTGGTGTTCAAAGTTTTGGCTCCTGTTAGCTGTTGTCGTATTGAATTTTGATTAAACAGTTCTTTTATCAAACAACAGTGAGCCCAGTTCTATATTTAGATAACAATAATATGTGAATGTTTGGGATGTTGATTAACAAACATGTATGTCGTCTGCAGGGGTGTCATGGTTCGCGTATAGGACATGCAAACCTTTGTGCACTAACAAGCTTGTATTGTTATTATCTCAGTCATTTTCACGCTGGCAATCCCCCCTTTTTTTGAATGTTTAGGTGTACCTGATACTTGATGAGTTCATTCTCGCAGGAGAGCTTCAAGAAACCAGCAAGAAGGTAGGTGCTTGTATTCAAGTCCCCTTTTATTTTTTGCATTAATTTTTCAATAGTAATGATTTCTTCCTACTGCTGTATGTCTTGCCAAGTCATAGTTTTTGCATAATTGGCAGATAACAGCCGTACGATAGATAGAAAGTAGTCAAAAATTAACCCTCAATATATCAACTCCAACCTTAGATGTCCCTATTGTATATGAAACCCAGAAGAAAAGTCATCTCCGAGTAGGAATAGTGTTTATTGTTTTAAAAGTGGTCTCACTACACATGCAGTGGTATTTGTAAGATGTTTTTAGACTGTCTTGAAACTTATTCAGAAAATAAGAGTCCTTCATAAAACTCCGGAAAGAAAACCTCTTACCAAACTGACAGCCATTAAACGGGGGAATCAAAGTAGGAATGGAAAGCGTCGGTTTTCAGAAAAGGGGCCTGAAAATTGGGTAAACGGTCTCTTTGAGCCTCGAAATATGTTCGGCTTGAGATTTTTCCATTGAAATGCCGACGCACCCGTATTCATCCTGGATCAAAATATTTTGATTCTTCATTGCTTATCTCGTCCAACCTAGTCAAAATGTTCTTGCGTGACCTGTTGTACTGTCAATGATCTCCTCTCTTCTCAGAAGATGAAGACGGTCCTTGGAAATACTTTTGAGCTTGGATTGTTGTTTCTCTGCAACTCTCTGCTCATTGCGTCGCTGCTCGTTGCAGGCAATTATAGAGAGGATGGGGGAACTGGAGAAACTGGAGTGATCATCGATTTGAGCTTGGATCGATTGTTGTTCTTGCATGTTCCGCTGAACGCCGGTTCCCTGTTACTCCTGTGGATTTGACGGTACAGTTTTTGAGACTCCTAGAGGTTAGTCTGCCTTCAAAGTTGTCATAACATGAACGTAACTTTCCTTTCTAGCATATAATATAAGTTTTCTTTGCTCCTCGTTATGGTGCTGAACAACGGTCGATTGTATTTGAAGTTAGGTGCATAAAAATCCTTGTGTTTTCTCAAAACTCTTTTTTGAATTCTTTTGGAGATAGTTGAAGATTCCAAATCTAATGCAATTTGATACGAACCGATCAGGTTTTATCAGATCTTGGTTTGAATTTGGCTAAAACACTGAAATTTTATGATTAGTTAGTTCAATATAACATATACTTGTAAATATATAAACATATGTAATTATTTATGGATAAATAAATAAAATTTATATTAGTTAGTAAAAATTGTAATGTATACACTAAAATATTTTTAGGTGCTTCATTGTTTTAGATTTTAGCTGTTATATGTTTACAATTTGAATGAAAATGTGATAGGGTTATAAAATAACTTAATCGGTATGCTAAATCGGGTAACCGATCAAATCAATTCGATTTTGGTTTCTTATTTCGGGTAAAAATAATAGTTTACGGGTCGATTATTCAAATCTTGAAAATCCCTAGTCCTAATCATACTTGCTAGAAAAACAATTTAAAAATGATATCAGTAGTTCTTCCCCTTAGGACATTTCTTCATCATTCCACTCAACTAGTTAGATTTAACCTTTTTTTTTTTTAATAATAACTGTTTAATTGTGATTGAAAACGGCTAATTCTGATTATACACGTAAAGAAAGACAAGAGAGTGAGAGAACACAGAAAAAGAATATATGATAAACTCCAAAACAGAAAATGCCTTCCAGATCGACACTAGCAACTCAGTAGTGAAACAAAGCAGAAATCAGATATTGGAACGGGGATCAGGAGATTTCGTCTTCCACAGGAAATCGCAGATGCTTCCCTTGTGGCGTAGGCAGCCCCCGGAGGCGCAAGACACTCGTCGGGCACTTGCTCTCGCAGGCAGCTCCTCCAAAATCTTCTCGCGCTTCCACAATTTCATCATCATCGGTATTATACAAAAATCTTATGTGCTTCCCCACATTCACGTTCATGTTGTTCACTCCTTCACACAGCTCATCAAGCTGTAAAGCGTCATTTTCTTCACCCTCTACGTCATAGCAGCAATCAACCCCTTCTTCTTCTTCGTCGTCGTCTCGGGTGCTTACATTAACTTGAATGGACCAAATCGAAGCATCATCGTCGTCTTCAATCAACGGTTTTCCTTCGCTGAACTCTGCCAACAGGGACTCGGACATCGCTGGTTTCTTAGAAACATCGAAAAACAGAGACCTTGTGGCGATCGTGCTCTTCTCTGAATCAACTTCTTCCTCTTCCGCCTAACAATAAAATATACAAGAACAAAAATGTATTATCAAATATTAGAAATCATGAGTGTTTAGTGGAGATTAACAAATATGGATAAGAAGATTGGTGTAATTTGTCTTCTAATAATAATAAACTACTCATTGTGTGATTTATCATATCATATATTGTTCTAACCTAAACAAAACTACATAGAAAGTAATAATTATAAAGATATAGAAAATATTTATTAAATATTTTAATTTTATATTATTATGTTTTTAGAAATATAATATTACTATATATTATATATGTTTGACATCCCTTTAAACTCAATGAGGTAAATTAAATAGTAATTTAAATTTGGAAACTAAGTCATGAGACATAATGAAATGAAATTAATAAGCAACCAATTAGAGATCAGATCAAGATTAA
This sequence comes from Nepenthes alata, assembly GCA_028571085.2. Taxonomy (NCBI): domain Eukaryota; kingdom Viridiplantae; phylum Streptophyta; class Magnoliopsida; order Caryophyllales; family Nepenthaceae; genus Nepenthes; species Nepenthes alata. The sequence goes on along the minus strand of JAOVVI020011286.1, from coordinate 3,458 downwards.
AAAATTGCACAACTTTCAAGGAAAGGAGTCTTTTTTTAACGAGTGGATAGAAAAATTATCTATATTTTAATGACTGTTATTAGAAATTATCTATTTTAACGATTAAAATAGTATAATTGTCTATATTTCGATCAAAATAGCCGTCTATTTTAACTATCAAGACGCTTATTTTAACGATCAAGTCAAATCAGTTATCTATTTCAACAGCTAAGAAAAATAATCATCTATTTTAATGACCGAATATAAATAGTCATCTGTTTTATTGACCGAACGTAAAAAGTCGTCTATTTTAATAATTAAGTCAAAGAGTCGTGTATTTAAATAATAAGATAGATAGCACCCTATTTCAATGATTCTAATAGGAGTCGTCTGTTTTAACAATTAAAAGTATACAACTTATCTCTGATAATACTTTAGAAATAATGAGTGTTTAGATGATACCAACAAAATACATGAGAATATTAGTATAATTCATTGTTTATTTTTTTTAATAATAGGTCATTTATATCAATTAATCGATATAAAATTTATATAAAAAGCAATAACTATAATGCTATGGATAATATTTATATAATATTTAAATTTTATAATATTACAATTTTAAAAATATAATATTACAATAATTAAATATATTACTATATTTGAGATCAACAATCAATATAACACAAGAAGAACCCATTTTGTTATCTGATGATCATGATAAAGCAATCAATCAAACCTTAGGTATCATCGATCGATCTTCAGTTGGGGACTCTGAAGTAGAACCCAACAAGTCATCCTCCACGTTTTCATTGCCAGAGAGGCTCAAGAGTTGGGGTGTATTGGCCGGAGTAGGGGCGAGGAGTCCCATGGGAGAGTTGAAAAACCTTTTACGGTTGAAGAAAGGCCTGTTTTTCTCCAACGAGAGCTTTGAAATTTTGTCCTCTTCTTCAACCTTCTGCAACAGAGTCTTGACTGTTCCTCTAAGCAGGGCCTCACCAGAACCAGGTGTCTTCTTGAACTGATTATTACATTCATTCAAAACAGACGATAATGGCGTTTCTAATCTTCCAATTGCTAGCCCAAAAATCGGAGAATCATTCGTAATATCGAACAGAGCGGATCGGTCTTGTATAGTACTGATTTTCCTGCTTGTTTTTGACAGACCCTTTTCAGAATCTTCACCCTTCCCTGAAAATTCCCCCACAAAAAATTCGATAGTAAAAGACCCTTCACCCTTTTAAATTTCAACCCTTTTTGCATAAAAGACCCACGTATCCAAATAAAAAAATTAACAAAACCAACTATAATCCAGACATAATCAATCAAGAATGACATAAAAGAAAGGAAAACTAACTCGAGATGGGAATATTGTTGGTGCCGTTGGCTGTGCTGCTTAGAGAAGCCAGAGCCTGTGACCTTGTGACTCTTCTTGCAGATGATGGCGTCTCCATAATCAAGAGAAGACAGAATCGGTCGCCGGAAAAAGTGAAATTTGTGGCCGGCTTTTCTGACGGGCGCGGCTACAGAACGTAAAGAAGATGGGCACAGGGTAGAGCTATATAGGAATGCTTGTTTAGAGAACGGGTTATGACCGTTGCAGCCTGCACCGGGGTTTCACTTGGAAACTAGCCGTTAGGAGTAAATTCGAATATTTACCTGATTATCCCTGTCCGTACAGCTCAATGAGGTTTTCATATATCTTATTCAGGAAAAAATATAAAATGTTATAAATGTCAAGATGTATAAATATGATTATATGATTATTGATATATAATAATATCAATAAATGTTTAGAAATTACACTTATAAATATAATAAGATAAAAAAATATCTATATATTTGATGCGATTAATAAAATTTAAAAATTTTTTTATTATCACAAATTATTATATTTAATTGAGTAAAATAATAAAAATAATTATATATAGTTAACCCTATTGAGTAAAACTCAAATGCATTTGTGTTGTTTAACTTCTTAATCCATTTAATTTTTTTTCTTTTTATTTGTCACTTTTTATTTTTTTTTCTTATACTGTCACACTATTTTATATCTTATTTCTACTATGATTGATATTTTATTTTAAAAAGATGTATAAAAAATCATCTCAATAATTTTTTTTTTAAAATTTAATATTAGGTTAAATATTTAATAAAATACCAATATTTATTAAAAATATATAGAAAATACTATATATAATTTTTATATCATAAGATTTTAACATTACATTTATATCCAAAAATCCATGGCAATTCATGGCTCGAAGTTATGCAAATGAATATATATAAGAATGGATGTAAAATAAATATTTTTAAAAGGCTCACAAAATATTAAACGAAAATTAAATTAATTAATCGATGCCGCATTTGTATTATTTAAATATTTTCTCGTTTAAATTATCTAACATTTTTATATGAATTAATTATACTTACACATTTGAAAAATACAAATAAATCAACTAGTTCAAAAGCTAAATGTACAGGTTTTCAATTAATATTCATAATATCATATTTAGGTGGTATTAGTTATTTTTCATGACTTCATAAAACATTTTATATTACTAATTTAATTAAGAAAAAGTTAAACAAAACCATCATGATAATATTAAAAATATCATTATTAAAATAAAATACCAATTGTTGGGTCCGTGTCAAGGCCCACGATCGATAGAGGCCCAACTCACTGCACAGGAAGCCAGCGTGACGCCCAGGTGGCAAAAACGAACAAAGACCCTGCGGCGCATTAATGAGCTGTCAGGAGAGAGGAAAGCTAGCCAATGAGGGCGCGGTCATCACTGTGGCAGCGGCTCAGACGGCTGCCCGCAGGCAGCCGGCCAATCCCTGTTTGAAGAAAAATCAGGCGTGGCCGGCAGCGCCTAGGTGCCTGCCTACCACTGCAAAACGACAGCCGACATGACCGTCGCACCACGATAGCGCCCAGCGGCCACAGAGCCCTAGCAAAGGGCATTCTCGCGCCCAGCGTCCACGGGGAAAGAGCCTATAAAAGCTCAGTTCCCCCAAAGAGCAAAGGTTTTTTGGACTTTGGAACTCTCAGCCACTTTCTTCCTCTCGCTCAGAAAATTCCCGAGAGCAAGGAGAGATGCGATCGGATTCAGTAGGACTCAGGACCCTGGGGTCTTCCTCGAGTCCTCATCTCTAAACATCCGAATCTCTACGCCTGCTCAGGCAGCGAGAGTGAGCCACTCATTACGGTGCACTAAGGAAGCCAAGCCTTTCATTACCTGCTCATTGTATTTTCCACTCCAAAGCATAAACATTACCTACGCATCATCAGCATTCATCTACACACCGCCCAGTGCGCGTGTGACTTTTCCGTTTATTGCGAGAGCTTGCTGACTTGAGCGTCGGAGTGGCCGTGGTGGGAGAAATCTCACCGGACCCCTAACCTCTTGTTTGTTGATTGTGTTGTGCAGGTCTCAGGTTAAGTGATACAGAGACCGGACCCTCGTCCTGATACT
>JAOVVI020011285.1:0-12710 GCA_028571085.2 Nepenthes alata | reverse complement strand
AGACATTAATGTGGCTAAAACAACCACTAAAGCGGAATATAGAATCGGTTTTTATACCTCCGGCCATTTGATGCTCTGTTTTCGAACTTTGGATTCGGACGGGCTCCGTACTTCTGGACACTCTTTCACTACTTTAGATGGTGTAATGCTTGAGTTGGGTGCCAGGGACAAAGCCAGAAGGCTCAATTTATAGGCGAAATCATCACTCGCCTCAACCGAACGTTTTGTACTCAAACCGGCCAAAATTGATTAATTGATTTAATGGGAGAGTTATCACCACTTAATGGACCACTAATATTTCAGCAATTAATTGAGTTAAACGCCAAATGGTGATGAATCGATCAATGAAGATGAAACGAGCATGAATTCCTAGCGTCTGAAAATCGGCTCGGAAACGGCTCACTGAAGCCGTTCGTGGCTCACGGCTTAGCTCGGCTCGGCTCGATCGGCCATGGGCCGGCTCAGTTAATTTGGGCTGAAGCCCATACAATAATGTCAAGAAACCATCAAAAACAACTCAAGATTTGGCATCTGGAGCTATAACGCAAAGGGTGATTCAGAAATTAACATACATAAACCAAGCTGCATATAAATATTTTATCAACTGAAGTGAGCAATAAGAAAAATAAAAAGAAAGAAATCCAATAAAAAATAAGGCAAAATAGCATAACTGTACTTGTTCCTCAAAGGCACGTCATATAAACTTCATTTTACTTTTGCATAGGGAATTTCTGCGTCCCACATTATCTCGGGCTTGCCAATCAAATAGAAAGATGCAGTGCTATAGAGAGAGGGGCAGCACCTGCTTCGCAGCGAGGAGCTCACGGCACCGATCTTTGAGGGGCAAAAGATCCTCCTCAAGTTTCTTTATCCGAGCCACAAGCATCATAGGATTGGCCTACAAACATCCAAGCAGAAACAGTGAGAACGACTATGATATGTGCCAACTGGGACAAGATTTAAGAACTGAGGAAAAAGAGATCCCAAATGGAAATGAAGGGATCTCGATTGGTAGAATTGAACAGCAAATCAAGGCAAATTGAGCAAGCTAAAAGGGAGTTTTGAGGTGGGAAATTTTAGCAGCTTCTTCAAATTACGATCAGTATGAAGGAGTACATTGTCGGGGTATATCTGTTGAAATTCTTGGTCGAGCTTCAGGTGAATTCTTGAGAGGTCGTGATGGCATTTAGTGAATAAGTTAATTAAATTATCTGCAGCTTGATGGCTTTCGGGCCGGCGATGCTTCCCCATCTTCTCTCTCTCCTCCCAGGTATTCGAAAACAAACGAATATGATACCTCTCAACTCTCACCAATAAAAGACAAAGAATACGATACTTCGACTCGTCCCCATTCCCGCCCAAAACGTTCTTACCGTTCAAAATCAAAACAAAAATGAGGGCTTCGCTTTGGGGTGGTGGGATTAGGTGTGCGTTGGGCCGGGCCATTCAGCTGTTTTTCACTCGGCTCGAGTGTTCCGCGGATTAATTTATAAATGAATAAAAAAATTTTATATTTGTAATTTATTAGCAACTGTTATTTTAGTATAACTTTTTTAATATCTTAGAATAGAAAAAAATTATTGCATGCTTGAGGCTTCGTGCGTTTGTTTAACGAAATGTATTTTTTTCAACTTTTTTTTATTTTTAATATCCAAACAGATAAAAAAATTAGTCGAATAAAAATATTTTTTTAGTAAAAGAAAGAGAAAAAATGACTTCTCTTCTAAAAAAAAAAAGTAGTCATTTTCTTACCATATCTCAATCCCCACTAACGCATTTGTTTCATTCAAAAAAATTTTAAGAAATGCCAACTTAAATCTATCAAGTAGATATATAATTGTTATACCTTTATGTTCTTCATCGATTGAGTTATATTTTTTAACTTCCTGATCGCTGTTTTGTTTTTTTTTCAATTAAATTAAGTTTTAAAGTATCATATAACCACTAGATTGTAGTTTAAATCTTAAAAAAATATAATGATTGAATTATAGAGGGAGGGAGCTTCCATTTTGAGGAAATTTTTATATATCAAGTAAATGAAGAGGAAGATGAACAACAATTGAGTGAAAGAAATAGATTTTGAAGCCATTTTTAAACTAACCGTTTAATCGTTTAGTCAATTCATCATATCTTTTTAAATTTATATTCTTACAATATAAAATATATAATTTAATATTATATTAATAATTTTGATTTTGATTTCTCAAAATTGTAGAAATTAAATGGCAAAAGTGGATTGATGAACATTGAAATCTAGTTTTGAGGAAAATAGGATTCTAAACTATTTTCAAGTTAGGATTTTATACTTTTAACCAATGCCTTACACCTTTGAAATTTGTGTTTTAATACTATAAAATGCTTAATTTAATATTTGATTGACCGATTTTGATTTTGATGCCTCAAAGGTATTGAAATCAAATGGCGAAAATAGATGATAAAATACTAAAATCTGATTATTTCACAGTATGCTATGATTTTAGGTTATATTTAGACCAGTCATTTATATTGCAAATAAATATATTTGTAACTAAATATTATGGTTCTTATTCTATTAAATGGCATAGTTTAATACTATATTACCAGGAGTTGTGTTCGATCACCCAAAATAGTAGAAATTGAGAGAAGAAAATGTGATGACGACTATAAAATCCTTCTCAACTCATACTTACTGCTGCTGATAAGGATTTTGGGCTAATTGTTTATATACTAAACTCTGTGCATTTATTAAAGAAAATAAGTAGAAGGTTATGGGAATCTCAGGAATAGGGAACAACAGGGTAATCAAAGAAATAGTACAGAGAAAGAGAAGAAGAAGAAAAGGGAAGCAGGGAAGAAAGCAACTGATTAACCTCCTTGGAAACATTTCAATCCACGAAAACTCGTATAGACTCTAACACAATGAAAGCCTTCTTCATATAGTCTTGGCGTCTTTTACTAATTCTGTTTCTCATTCCAACTATTTGCATACTTGACTAACTGCTTTTTGAATGCTTATTGTAACAATCATTTCTATTCATTACATCATAATATTTTGCTGAATTATCCAGATGAATTCACTGCTGAAGGTTTTGTTTGGTTAGCCAACTCTTGCTGCCTTCGTAAAGTCCTCATTGCTTGATTCTCTGTATGATTTTGCTTATGCATGACCGCCTACAGCTAAGCTCTTTCTCCATCCCAACCATGTGTATGTCTTCTTATGTGACAAGTACCCTCCTCCGAACAACATTCTTTTCCTCAAGAATGGAACGTAAGGAATTGTATTTTGATAAAGACAGCATCCTCCCATATGGCCTTAGTAACATCCATATTGGTCTAGTAAATCAACCATTGTAGCCTCGCATGCTTGCCCTGCTGATTTGTTTGAGTACAAAATTTGTAATGGCTTCATAACAAAAGAATTGCTGTCTTTGAAGAGAGGCAAAGTTGGCTGTGGATGAAACTTTGCACTGATACACTTGTTCAGCAAGGAAACCTGAAAAACAGGATGAAGAAGGCAGTGGGGATGAAGAGTTAACTTGTAAGCCATGCTGCCAATTTTTGCTTCGACAGAAAAGGGACCATAATATTAAGATGCAAGCTTCAAGGACCATCTAAGAGCCACTGAATTTTGCCTATATGGTTGCAGTTTTAAATATACCATATTACCTATGTCAAATTATCTATCCACCGTTTGCTTTGTCAGCCGGTAACTTCATACAATTTTGTGACAATTACAACTGCTCCTAAATGAATTGATTTAGGAATGATGGTTTTGTAGCTATGTTTGGACGGCTGCAGATGGGAAATCCTTGGGATAAACAAGAGGGAAGTGTGATGGTAAATAACCATACGGTATTTTGGAATAACAATCACTTTCCCTTTATTTTAAGATTTAGACTTAGAGTAAAAGCCTCCGGCCTTTGAATTTTGACCTTTACTTTACGATCTTTTCTCAAAAAACTTTTCCTTTCTTACTCTTGTTCAATGAGTAGGGCTCGATCGAATATTTCACTATATGTCTATAGGTAAAGGGACACCAACTGCTTTCTGATTGAGTTTTGTAGCCCTGGCAACCCTTTTTATACTCTCTGAGCCTCATCCACCATTACATGTGGAACAAAACGGGATAATTTGGTAAACTTAGTACCGCCACTGTCTTACTTCCTTGCCTTAAACAATTAAATTCCCTTTCCTTAATATCCTGAACACTAGTGGGGAAAAACTTTTTCGTAGACCCCACAAATACACCCCATGAAATCTCTTTGTTATCCTGCCAAAACTTGTCACTAAGTGGACCACCACTTATCTACCTCTCTTTCAAGCTTGTAGGCGACAAGCTTTACTTTATTCTCCTCGGAGTAGTTAAATACCTCAAACACCTTCTCCACTCAGTGTCTCCAATTCTCTACCTTAATGGAGTCAAATTCCTTCAAATACTTTGGGATATGTTCATTTATAAAGCAATCAAACGATGTCCTATCAAGCCCTTGGTCTACCATTCTTCTAGTGGCGAAGTCCTCATTTTGCCACAGGATCATCCGATTTATAATATCACTCATACGACCCATCATTGCCAAGTAATTATCTTCAAGACTTGAACCTAATCCTCCACACCAAGATCCTTTATTTTCTATCGTATCGAAACCGATCATATAAAAATATCTAAATAATTAGTTCCTTGAAATTAACCAGAACATATTTCCATATGTTGTCATGAATTCAAACCAAAATTAGGTAATAATAATTGATAAAAATTAAAATTCACAAAATAAATTTTCAAAATGAAAAATATTCAAATACGATACTTGAATCCGAGTTGGACCTAACAAAATATCAAATTAACACCATCAATAATAAGAACAACATTAGCCATCACAGAGTAGTTCCAAACTATCCATCCAAATATCAAAACTGGCAACAACCTCCTACAAAATGTCCATAAGAAAAGATGGCAATCCAAATAATACAAATCCACACTACCAACTCACCATATACCAAAAATGCCACAATCCAAGTATTAAAATAATGCAAACCCTCTCTGCATGACATTACAATATACTAAAATCAATCTATCAATCATTCTTTTATTACTAAAATACATTTATTAGAAGTGTAATCCAACTACCAAACTAATAATCACAAAACAACAATAAAATCTCCGTCAGCATCCTTGTCTGAATTTCTTTTAACCTATCTATAATCCTCTAATCTAGAAGGGTTAGAAATAGTAAAATTATGAGCTAAATGATCAACAATTATCAATATGTATAAATATATATATATACATATAACAAAATAATACATCCATAAATTAGATAATGGGAACAAAGCTAAACTTCACGTAAGCCAAAGTTGCAAACATATTGATTTAACAAATCAAAATGTCTAAATATGGTTTTGCATACAAAATTTGTAATCCAAATGCGAATTTTAAATGGTCTAAACATACGAAACCATCTAAAATCCGATATTTCAAATCCAATAGCGATCGAAACCTACAAGTCTCAAATCAAAAGTCTCGAATATCTAATTAGATGCAAGTAAACATATTGAAAATCCAAAATATGCAAAAATTGGATAACCAAAGATCAAAAGATTAACTTTGAGGAAGAGTTATACATACTTCTGATAATTTTAAACTGAATTACTACTATTTAGACCCATAGGTAGATCGTCTACATATTTTTTCTATAAACGAGGTCTAAAGTTAATTTTTTTTGCTATCTGTGATGATAGATATATCCCTTAAATCTATCTGAATATATTATGATTTCTGAATGTATTACTTTTATTCAATTTTTTACAATGGTTCTCATTAATATAACAAACCGGGGGGATTCTATAATAAGTTTTCAAAACTTTTCTTCTTTGACATAAAAGTATAAAACTTTCTTTTCAAGAAAGTATAAATACAAAACTTTTCACCATATAAAAAAGTGCGAATATGAAATGATTATAAAATAAAATCCAACCCAAAGCACATACATGGAATACCATATTCAAGGCTCATATACAAGTTTTTCATGATTTTGCCTTTACAAGTATTACAAATATAAATCTAATATTTTAAAATATTTATCCATTTTATTCAAACCTTCAAAGTTCATAAATATTTGCTAAAACCAAGCAAAAACCTCGAGTTGTCCAATAAAATTACAAGCATTCACATAAATTCAAAGTAGGGTAAGTAAAAATGACATATATGTATAATAAAACTACCAAATGTAAGTAAATTAAAATGAAATGGAAATTAACCAAAGTTTAGGTATTTGCCTTTAACTTCTAATCTGATAGATCTGACTAAAAAATACTTTTAAATCGTCCTTCTTCTCCTCCTCTCTCTTCCTTCCCTTCCCTTCCCTTCTCTCTCATTCCTCTTTCTTTCCCATAGAAATACCTAAAAATAGTGCGTATGTCTTTATATAGGCAAATCGATGAACAAACACTAGTCAAGCCTGTATTAGGCGCCGCAATAAAACCTAGTCGCGCATGAGTACCACATTAGGCACGATTCAAGTGCAAGCAATCTGCCAATTCTATATACAAGCACCCAAGGGGCCACATTAAGCGCCTTACAATATGCTTGAAACATACTCGAGTGCTCTAGAGATGCTCCTCAAGCACGTTCAATTTGCTAAATTTCTGCATGAGCATACTTTAGGCGTGCCTGATGAGCCAAGCCTACTTCTTTTCTCCAAATTTTCCTTCAAATTTATATTATATAAATATTTTTAATATACATAAAATAAATTGATAATATCAAATAAATCAAGTGAAAATCCACTATTACAGAAGTCCATGGTAATGGTGGACCATGCTTGAGAAGGAAAGGGTAAAGATTGAAGAAGTCCTGGGTAGGGTGTCTTACTGGATTTATTGTGTTGGCAAATGCCACAATATTGTATGAAATGAAGTACCTGTTGATGTAAGCCATGTCAGTAAAATAATTGGTACAACCTTTTGTAAGTAGCGACAATACCAGAATGACCCCCCATTGGAGAGGCATGAAGTGCTTCAATCAATTTGTGATGTAGTGTAGATGATTTTCCCATATAAATTCTGTTCTGATACTATAGAATTTCAGCGTGTATCTAGTAAGGCGGTCTACTGCTCAAATTAGTTAACAAATCTAACTTGATTGCTTGAGCTCATTGGTCATCCTAGTAGCCGAGGTCCACTTCTTGTAGCCATAGTGGTAATATGGTCGAAGCACTATGTTTTACAGAGGATTCAAATTGCCTAGATAATGTATCAGCTACAACATTTTGTGAAACTCTATTATATTGTAGGGTATACTGTAATCCTAAAAGCTTGGTAAGGTTTTTGTGCTGCTGGACAAAAGCAAACTTTTGTTCTAAGAGATGTTTGAGACTCTTCTAGTCTATGCAAATGATAAAAGGTTGATGTTTAAGGAAGTGGCACCATTTCATGACAGCAAACAAGATTACTAATTTTTCTCTTTCATATGCAGGGCATCTCTGATTTATTGGACCAAATGATTTCCTAAGAAATGCTAGAGGCCTACTCTTATACTGAAGTACTGCTCCCATTCCTAAATTGGACACATTAGTCCCGATGAAAAATGTATCAGTAAAATCTGATAGAGTCATAACTTCCTTGAGTTGTTGAAAAGCTACTGTTGCCTTCTCCGTCCATTGCAACTTAGGATGTTTTAGCAAATCGGTTAGAGGTTTAGCAATGATGGAATAATGTGTTATGAACCTTCTGTTGTAGCCTTTGACTCCCAAAAAGCAGCATACTACTTGGAGAGATGTCGGTTGTGGCCAATTCTTCATGGCAGCAATCATGTTTGGATATATAGTGACTCTTGAGCCGGAAAGGATGTGACCCAAGTATTCTATATGCGTATGGTGAAAAGAACACTTGGATAGCTTTGCAAAAAGTTGATTCAATTATAGGACTGTTAATACTTCTTAAACATGTATTAAATGTAGCTTTCATGTTGTACAATACACTGAGATGCCATCTAAGAAGACTAATACAAATTTACAAAGTTATGTGAGAAAAATGTCATTTATAAAGTATTGGAAAGTAGCCGGTGCATTGGTGAGTCCAAATGGCATGACAACAAATTCATAGTAAACGTGATGGATTCTAAAAGCTATTTTATGAATGTCTAATAGATGCATTTGAATTTGGTGGTAGGCAGAACATAAATCCAACTTAAGTGCACATCATGTAACTCATATAATAAATCCTCAATAATGGGAATAGAAAACTTATTTTTAATGGTCAAAATATTTATGTGTCTATAATCGGCACAAAATCTCCATGAGTTATCTCTCTTTTTGACTGCATGGGAGAAGAAACCAGACTTATGCTAGGTTGTATGATGCTATTGTGCAACATCTCTTTGACTTGAGATTCTATCTCATCTTTTTAGACGTGACTGTATCTATGTGGCCTTAGATTGACTAGATGTGTGTGGGAAACTATTGAGATTTTATAATCACATATTCTTGGTGGAATGAGGGAGGTAGGAATGTCAAAAACATCACTATAAGAGTTTATAATGGATTGAAAATCAGGGTGACACATAACCTGTGATGGAACAGTGCTGATGGGGAAAAATTAAGCAAAGTAACCTTGTGTAAAGAGGATTTTTTTCTATAGTGTCTTCCCCGAAATGCTAGCCAAGGAAGTATTTTCAATAGTGCCTTGTAGTTGAATTAATCAAACAAAATAGGACTATATAAGTTTAACCAATCCATTTCTAAAACCAAGTCATAGTGTCCCAATTGTAGCAAACGGAAATTAGTCATAAAGGAGTGACCTTACATGGACCACAGAAAGGAAACACATTGAGAATCACGGACCATTCTATTGGCATTGGTGATTGCAACATGGAGTGGAATAGACGTTGTGGAAAGAAATTTGACTGCAGCAGCTATGCGAGGGTCTAGGAAACTATGAGTAAGTCACTATCAATTAGGATATAAAGATGTTGGTTGTGAGAGTTGCCCTTGATCTTAATAATGTTATTAAGAATAGGTGATGATAATTTCAAGGCGATAGTAACAAAAGGAATGGGAGAAATGAGATACACAATTTACGTGAAAATCTCCTTCTGAATATGAGGAAAAAATCACGGAACACTTAATTCAAAAATTTCATTATGTAAAATTTTTGGTTACAAAAATGTAAAGAATATAATACAAAAGCAAAGCACAACTCATTGTATTATTCTGTTATCACATAATGAAGCAGTGATATCAATATATATATATATATATATATATATGTACAGATAAGTCTCCACACAAGCAGCGCCTATACTGCATGTCAGTCACCTACTCTGAACTTTGCAGGTGATTTGTTATACCTACTCACCTATTTACTTATTTTTTCCACTCATTCACAAGTTTCTACACTTTTGGTAAATTGTGGTTGGTCTTTAGCATCTTCAATCCGCCCGGCCCTTATTTGCCCGGTCGTCCCCTTTTAATCTAGCTGGGCTCATCGACCCGATTGGCCGATATCATCTGGTGGCCAGCCTCATCAAGCCACAATGCTCCATCTCGACATTGTACTCATGTGAGTGTTCACCCAAAATCTTCGAACGGCCTATCAACTGGATATGGGCCCCATGGGAGTGACTCATATTCCCACAAACGTCCCCTCACGACCTTGTGGGGACATCATCCATCATTCCGGCAATACTGTGATAAACTTCAAACTTTTCCTTCATTTGTACCTTGGTCATCATATCCGACCCATTCTCTTTAATCTTGACCTTGTCGACTACCAACAATACCGAGTCAACATCTTGCACCCGGTGATATTGAATATCAATTTGTTTCGATCCGAAGTGGAATGCGAAGTTTTTGTAGAGATGGATTGCACTTTGACTATTACAAAGTAGCACATATCTCTCCTATTCGAAGCTAATCTCCCGGACAAACTTTTTCATCCACTGTGTTTCCTTACTACCCTCTCTCATAGTAATAAATTCTGCCTCGGTGGTAGAGAGAGTAACACACTTCTGCAACTTCGATTACCAAGAAACAGCTCCTCCCGCAAACTTGACCATGTATCTCAAGGTAGATTTCCGAAAATCAACATCTCTAGCCAAGTCGGCATCAATGTGTCTGACTAGATTTGGTTTATCATCTCCAAAACACAAGCACAGCTTAGATGTCCCTCAGAGATAACTCAGTATCCATTTCATCTCAGAACAATGCTCCATTCCAGGATTTGACAGAAAATAGCTAACTATGCCGACGGCATGCGTAATATTCAATCTCGTGCACACCATAACATACATCAGGCTATCCACGGCTAAGGAGTATGATACACCTCTCATACTTTCCTTTTCAGCACCCGAGGAAGGATATTACCAGTTGCTCAACTTAAAGTGCCCAACCAGAGAAGTGCTCACAGCCTTCGACTTCTCCATGATGAAAAGCTAGACCATTTTCTCAATGTAGTCCTCCTGAGATAGCTACAACTTTCTTGCCTTGTAGTCATGAAATATCCTGATAGCTTAGATCTATTTTGCTAGTCCCAAGTCTTTCATGGCAAACGCTTTCTCGAACTTCTGCTTCAACTCCTTAATCCTGGAGGCATGTCGACCAATAATCAGCATGTCGTCGACATACAGTAGAAAATAATGAATACATCTTCAGAGAACCTCCGCGTAAAAACACAATGGTCCAAAGTGGTCTTCTGGTAGCCTTGACCGACCATAACAAACTCAAACATATTGTACCACTGTCTAGGGACCTGTTTTAGCCCATGCAGACTCTTCCTCAAACGACACACCAATTATTCTTTTTCCTTGACTCTGAATCCTTCTGATTGTTCCATGTAAATTTTCTCTTCAAGGTCACCACGGAGAAATGTCGTCCGGACATCCAGTTGTTCCACTTCCAGATCAAGAACAGTGGCCAACCCAAGTACCACTTAGATTGAAGGCATCTTTTTAACCAAGGCAAGGATTTTATTATAATCAACACCCTTCTTCTGATTGAAATATTTCACAACCAGTCTTGCCTTTTACCTTGATTGTGAACTGAGCTCATCAGTCTTCAGTAGAAAAATCCACTTGTTCTTTAGTGCTCACTTCCCCTTCGATTGCTCTGTCAGCTCGAAGGTGTGATTTTCATATAGTGAACTCATCTCGTTTTCATGGCGTCCATCCACTCTATTTTATGCTCATCCTCCATGGCCTCTTTAAAGGTTTGTGATTCCCCTCCATCAGTAAATAATACATACTCATCGGCCGACAAGTGAACAGAGGGTCCTCGGTCTCTTGAGGGTCGCTAGACTAAAATGGTCTCAGCCAGCTCGATAATATCAGGAGTGGTATCATCCTCATGAACATCAGGCATGAAAGTCCCTTGGTCTCCTTCCTCTTTGGCAATATCAATAACGAATCGACAGACTAAAAATCGACACCGGTCGGACAGGCTCAAAGCTTATATCAGTAACCCGACTATTGTCATTGTTGAAAAAGACCTTCGTCTTCTTTCCAATGTCTTTAATCGTTTCATCCTCGACGAATACTATATCCCTTGACCGGATGAGCTTTTTCTTAACCGGGTCATAGAGCCAATATTCAAGCTCATCTTTCCCATAACTGAGGAAGATACATTCCCTTGTCTCGACTCCAACTTTGTCCTTTCATCCATCAGGGTGTGCACAAATGCTCTACGTTAGAACACTCACAAGTGGTTGTAGAATACCTTCCCACTGAACCATAACTTTTTCAAAACTTTCCCATTTGGTGGCCTGCTTAGCGACTTATTGATGATATGGTTCTCAAAGCTTCCCCCAAAATGAACCGAGGAGCTTTGCTTCTGAGATTACACAGTGGACTCTCTCAATCAATGTTCGGTTCATCCGTTCGGCCACCCCATTTAGTTGTGGTGTCTTTATGGGGTCTTTTAGTGCCGAATATCATGTAACCTACAGTATGCATCAAAAGCTCCAATGTACTCACATACGTTGTCATTCTGAATGCACTTCAATTTTCTCCTCGTCTATCTCTCCACCAAAGCATAAATTTGATCAAAGACACCGAAGACTTGATCCTTCATATTAAGAGGATAAACCCATAGCTTTCTTAAACAATCGTTAATAAATGAGATAAAATACTGTGCTCCTCCAAACGATTTCTCATTAAATGGGCCGCATACATCGGTGTGAACCAAATCAAGCAATTGTGAACCAAATGAGATAAAATACAAGGTTTTCGAGGAATGAAACCTGTCTTTGCTTCCCTGCCATATAATGGAGATAAGTCCTTAGTTTGGCTTTTTTTATTCTTCGGAGAAGGACCTTTCTGACTAAACTATTCAGTCCCTTCTTGCTCATGTGGCTCAGCCGACAGTGCTACAAGTCTGGGAACTCCTCACTCCTTGTGACGTGTACCTCTTCTGTAATATCCCAACTTTTTTTTTAGAATAAAATTGATAAATTAGTTTTAATAATTATTTTTAACTACTATTAGGATTAAAATATGATATTTGGACCTAATAAATTAGATAAATTGATGGGTTGGGCCTGAATATTTAGAACATTAATTAAAATTTAGATTAAATAGTAAATTAATTATTCATTGACGGAGTATATATATATATAAATGAATAAATGAAATATTAAAAATTTAGGTTAATGTCTTAAATTGAGGTAATTAGATAACAACTAAATAGTAAATATTTTTATGAGAGATAAATAAATATACATAAATAAATATATTAGGAAAATAT
>JAOVVI020011284.1:0-12710 GCA_028571085.2 Nepenthes alata | reverse complement strand
GCCGCGACGTCGAACACCCCCTTAGACATATTGTTGTAAACCCATCTTCTTCTTCTCCCCTGCAGTGGCTGTCATATTAGGGAGTTGTCACAAGAGATTTTTTTTTTCCTCCGGCCGAGTTTGTCAAGATAGCCGGCTGCCGCAGCGTCGAACATCCCGATAGACATAACGTTGCAAACCTTCCCTCTTCATCCATCCCTGCAGCGACTGTCACATGAGATGTCAAACCCTGAAAAAGAGGAGATTATATTATTGGAATTTTCTTAAATATGAACTGACAAGTATTGATTGGGTTTTATTCCCTATTATCGGTTTCTTTGAGTTTTAGGATTTATATATCATATAAACAAAATAATAATAAAAATTAAATAGTTATTTAAATTAATTTATATAATATCTATTGTTTATTTATATTTTTAATCTTAACTGCTTGGTGTTATTATACCCCAAGTCAAATTTGTTCAAAATATTATGTACATGCAAACCTAATTCTAATATGAACTAATCTTTATATTCTATTTTTGTTCACATAATGCGTCACTGGCGGTGCTTGGAAACTTATAAATATTTTAATTATCCTATAAATTTGGGATTTAAAACATTTATAAGATTGTTTGGTGGTAAAAGATTTTATTATGAACTGACTTGGATGACAAGAAACTATGCAACATGCTCAGTTGGCAATGAGCTGATGTTATTCCATATCCAGATTTCACAGAGTACTAATAAATATTAAGAGAGCATATCTCAGCAAGCAAGAATCACGGTAAAGATATTCATATTACAAATTTTATTAGAACTGACCGTTTTTTCAAACTAATTAACGAGTATCTCTGAAGCATGGCCAAGTCAAGATGCGAGTGTCGTGGTCGGGCAACTATCCAAAGTGCAAGCCAAGATGTCCCGGTAGTCTCGGGATACCCTGAAGGCGTCGTAAACCTTCCCATCCCTGCTCTTCTTATACTCGAACAACAAGTTCGAGTGATCAAATGCGGTGAGTTTCACAAATCCGTAATCATAATCTCTGTATATACTCCACTTGGGATGAATGCTGGCGAATTCGGTGAGGCTGGCCCCTGCACCTCCAGCCACAACATGGATAGTCCCGTTCAAGGCACCCTTGTAAAAATGCGTCTCTTCTTGGGTGCATATGTTCTGTAGCAAGCAGAGAAATTTCAAATCACACCAAATATAAATCTGCTTTCATCATTACACCGGATTTAGTTCAACATTCTCAGATTGCAGAAGCAATTTTAACTCATTTCTAATAAGCTCACCCAAACTAATTCCTTTTTTGTTATAGGTACTTCATTTGGCTTACCTTTTAGATGTCCAAATCAGTTTAAATATTCTTCCTTTATCTTTTTTATAAGTATAACTTTTAAATGTTTATGTATATTATCATTCATGATCTCATCTTTTAGTGTGACTTTATTTACCTATCTTAAAATTTTCATCTACTTAACACTTACTTTTATTCACATATTCTGATCTCTACATCATATAATTGGCATCAACTACAGCAAGTTAAAAATGATATCTATTTTATCTCGTAAGTTCCATAGCAACAATCATGTTGTGCTAAGGTCATGTCTAAGGTCTAATAACAAACTACACAAATATTTGATCTAAAATAACACGCTTATATGTATATCGAGATATGGTGAATATGATGCATAATTCATTACTTCATTAGCATTATAGTCCTTTCAAATTGAACTGGGTATTAATAGGTTTATGTAAACTTATCCAAGTACAATGCTTCATTTTTTTAAGTTTGGGTAAGTTCATGCAGTATATCAACCCATTCATTGGTCATTATATTCTTCATTAATACTCGGACGTTGCAAAAATGTACCTCATAAATAGGGCATGTTCTTTCATAGTTGTGGACATGGCCGAACATAGCAATATCAACCTTGTACTTCTGCCAAAGCTTCTGGAGGCTTTCCCTTCCCATGGGTTCCTGAAAAGATCCTTCTTCCACATAATAGTCACAGGAAGAATAACCAAGTACACGGTGTGCAAGAAATATCAGCCATGGCTGCTTTTGCCGATCCACCGATGCTAAGCAATGCTCAATGAACTTGTATTGTTCTGTCCCCTCTCGCCAATCTTCTTCGGTGTGAGCTATGCAGAATCTGAACATCCCATAATCGGTGGCATACCTACAAAATGGATATCTTGTCACTCCTAATTCATATACCAAAAAAAAATTCGGATGGAGATGAATGTCAAGATGAGATTTCTGAGACATTTTGAGATATCAAACTATGTATGAGAAGCTAGGACAAGACACAATCCAATAAGAGTAGAAGAGCAGCATATTGTACAGAGGTGCTGAGATAGAACTGGTAATTTGCCCTCATGGATACGATAATTGTTTAGGTAAGTGTTTCGGCTCTTATAGTATTTGTACCATTTACTCTAAAATTCCGTTCTATATGCAATTTCACATCTTTTATTGTTGGGTCTTCTCTTCCATCTTCAATTTCTCAATAATTTCCGCAATCACAAATTCTACTTTTTACGGACACAATTGCTATTTAGGTATGTGGTCAGGCTCTTCCAATATCTGTACCATTTACTCTAAAATTCCCTTTCATATGATGGAACTACCCTCGGAGAGAAATAAGTACCTTAACCAAAAGAAAGAAAAGGTAGAATAAGGGCTTTACTATTCTATTTTAGAATAGATTCTTAAGAGATTAACACTAACGTATGCACGATATATGTGAGAAGCGTTAACTTTTATACTGATTTTACCAGAACTTGGCCCTGTTCTCAGCAGGAGTATAAAACATAGTCTGTGCTGCAACACCACACTCCCCACCCGAATCAAAGTTCCCGTAGAAAGATCCTGTTCCAGGCCAGTCACGCTCATGGTTTCCACTGAAATTAGCAAATCATCAGTTCTATAAACTCAAATATCTGCCAATATATATTGACATCGAACCCACAATACAGCGACATAATCAACTTATGCCTCTGTATTGGTAATACATCGGCCAACATTCAAATGCAGATTGATGCACCTGATATGGCTGATAATGACATCGTAAAAATCAAAATACTAGTATTTTCGTTCATGGTTCTAACACAAGACTTAAAAGAATAAATTATCAAATTTCCACAATATTCGGCAAAATTATAACCAACCTGGCAATCATGTACGGCACGGTTGAGGCAATGGGTTCAACCTGTGAAGTAAATTGGTCCCACTGGGAAAGATACCCATTTGCATAACAAATATCTCCAATGTGGAATACAATATCTATGTTCTCCAAATCATTAATTAGCTGCCTAGTAGTGTTAAGGGAGCCCTTCTGGAAATCATTATACTCATTTGAACCATCAGCTTCCTCCTGCAATACGAAGCACAAAAATCCATCACAAAATATTAACCAGACTTTCTGGCTACAATTGTATGATCTTCTCAAATATTAAATTAAATAGCAACAAGATTGATCATCTCTTGTTTCTAACAAAAACCAAGAAAGAGTTTGTTTTCACTAATAAAAACCAAGGAATTGTAGATGCTATGACAAGCTTGTTTTATGATAACTGCATATTTAAGAGAGTTAGTTGACAGGTACTCAATACAAGAGATCCCATATTTTGGAAAGGATTAAAGGCACACAACTTTACCCTTAAATTGCAAAGAATCTTTTTTCGTAGTTTGAACTTGTAACCTCGTGATTATAATGGAGTAGCCTTACCATTACGATAATGATCCCCCCTAAGATGACATACTCCTATGTTAATATGTCATATTTAGTTGCAACATTTGTCACGACCCGAGTCAGTGTGAAAGTTGATGTCTGAAATCTCATATCGCCTACGGAATGAGAAGGAATGTGTTTTATAATAAAACTTAGACATTTCGATGATAATAAACAGTTTTTTTTTATGAAACCCAAAAGAAACAAAACCATGTGAGTACAAACCCATACATGCAACCTAAAATGGACAACATATTATCATGTAAACACGAGTCATAACAATAATGGTATTGAATTAATCCTAACCGGAAGTGTGCAGAGGAGCTGGACTAAACTTGAGCAGTGTGGACATCATTCCTTAAGCGGGGTGGAGTGTGACAACTGATATTTGGGATCTCACATTGCCTAGGGAAGAAGGCATATGCCATTGTCTTATAATAAAATTTAGACATCTCTATAATAACAGGCCTTTTTCTAATAAAACCAGAATGAACAAAATCATGAGGTTCAGGCTTATACTTCCTACTCAAATGTGACAACATTGGTTGTCATCAATACCGCACATGGCAGCATATTGCAAAGATTCGCTACAGAGCTCAAACCTTTCCCATATCACCATAAATGATAACTCGCTGTAGAGAATTTTGACCAGGGTAAGGAGAGGCTTTGAATTGGTATTGTTGACTCCAAATATAAGTGCCGTTGAATAACCTGTGCCCAACTCTGTATGTATACCTGCATGATATACACAAAATATTATCTCTATTACTAGTAAAATTTTACATATTACATCAGAATGTGTATCTTGAAAGGTTAAAATAACAACTTGGTCCTCAACATAGCAGGAATGAGGTTTATAATGGCAAATGCAATTAGTTTTTTTCCAAAATGAATACATCTTCCATTCTATGCTTCCTCTTGTGCCTATGCTGGCCAAAGAATGCAATACACACATGAACATATAATGAAAAAGTGTGAGATTACACTCTGATCATCTTGTAATGTAACTAATGAGAAAAGAAAAAACATGAGTGACAATGGAAAAATGCAAGTGATTGATGTTGCAATAGATCATTATCAAGGATACCAGCAAACGGGAAAATTTAAACCAGGCTGCAGTTAATCCACCAACAAAGGAAAGAATTAGGTAAATAGTCAATAGGCACGTGGGATGCTTATACACATAGGTAGTGGCTAAATCATGCATTGCGGTACATGTTTTATAAAACTTGAATTTACCAAAAAAATGAAAGCTTGCACCTTATTTAGAAAATCCACCATAACATCAAGTGCTGGAAAAAGATGTATTTCTCTATTTGATTTCACGTTTCTGTCAGGGATAAATGTGTAGATTTCTCAAAAACTAATGGATTCTAAAAGATAGTTTTGATTGATAAACTAGGAGTGACACTTACAAAATCAAAAGGAGTATGAAAGAGCACCGACATTGTCCCTTTCCACTCTGCCTCTTTCCAGTAAGCTGTTTAGCAGCTTGCTAAACAAACAGTGATTTGAGGAATCCTTGAAAAAGTAGAAATTTTTTATATTTTGTCGCATTCCCTTAACAACAAACTAAAATAGTATGCACTTTAAAATTTATACAGTTCAAGTCCCCCAAAATCCACATGTGGCCTACAGTTTTCTTCTTGTATATTTTAAGAAAACCATGTGATAACGTACAATGAATTGGGCCGCAACTCCTTCAGAAAACTGGTGTGGATAAATCCAGGATCACGCCAGCCCACTGTTCTCGCTGGTGCTCCTGCAAATTATTCCTAAACTTGTAAGAAGATTTGAGGTTTAATCCAACAGAAGATTCAACGTAAGTGCTGCTGTAAAGAGCAATAATCTAAAAGAACTATAGTCTGAGAGGAAATTTCATTCTTTCAAGTCGCCTTCATCTAGCCTAGCAAAATAATAGAAATTATTTTGAACTAATCTGTCACAACTCATATATATATGTGTTTGCCCCATTCCCAATACCATCTTTGCCCAAGATATTGACGTGTAACCAGCAGTATCAGTACATATAGAAAACGATGTCAACACCAAAGAAAATAGAGAACATAGGCTTCTTTTACTAGATTGACTTGTTCTGGAAGAATGAGTCCTGATATGCCTTTTTTTTTTTGTAAATCAAAGATGAGTTCATGTTCAAATAGATACACTTATAAAGTTGAATTTTAGGAGCTACAATATCCTTTGTCTTGCCATTTTTGGAAGAAATGAGTTTGATATACAGGCAATGAAATATTTTATGTGGCTGCTGTATATCCACTCTGAAAAGCATTTGCTTTTTATCCTTTATGAAACCCTTTGCATGGGATGAGATATGGGGCTATCCCAACTTAAGCGCAAAATTTTTCAGATTATTCACAGCTGCACATCATAAAGAGCTACATTGATCATAGAAGATAACATATACGAACCACACATGCTGTTACGATCAAATGTCAGTGTCCCAGCGTAAGATTGAGTCCTTTCTCTTCCTTTCGCTCCCCATTCAACAAGAGGTTCCGCTTCCTCGATATCATAGCCGCTTGTCCATGTTACGGTCATCTAAGATAAGTAAAAGATCACTGAAACCGATAGTTTGCTCCAATCCATAAGGAAACTAACCAGATCGACAGGGAAAATTATGTTTATCAACAGCAGAAAAACTTGTAAGACTGACAATTTCGATTATGCAATTATTTCTTTCATTTTCTTGAACAGGCAACATGGGCAATTACCAACATAGAGGAAGAAAATGTATTTTCTCTAAGACATAAAGGCCAAAGCTCTGCAAAACCTAGTAACTACTAAAAAAGTGGCCCAGTGCAAGAAGCTCTGACATCATGGGGTCCAGAGAAGTTAGATGCAAGCTTACCCCTGCATTGCAGAAAAGTTATTTCTATGGTTTTAACTTGTGGTCTTCATATAACAATAAAGTAGCCTTACCATTGCACAGATGCAAAACCTAGTAACTAATGAACAAAGAAAAACCAAAAGGATATCATGCTAAGCTATAGTGCAATCAGAAAAGGTCTTCATTCTACATATAGTTAGAAAGTTGCAATAATGGTAAACAAGACTTACTTCATTCCATAATTTCCCTTGAGCTAATCGCGGGTAAACTGGCACCTTTGGATTAGCAAAAGTTATTGTATTTGAAACTGCCACCAGCTTTGGCTGTTGAAATGATCAAAATGCGATGGGAAAATACTAATTAAAAGAGCAATGCAGAAAAATATTTCCCTGCTATGAAAAAAATGAAGAGAAAAACAATGGAAGAAAATATAAAGGAAAAGAGAAAAGGAGGACTTGGAGGACAAAGAAAAAAGCATCAAGTTGGTAGCATGTATTGTCTGACTACCATTCTACCACCCATGAGCACACCAGACACATCATGCAAATGAAACATGGCCGGTGCAAGGTTATGCCCACACCAGACACATCATGCAAATGAAACATGGCAAGTACAAGGTTACATGGTATGCCCAATACAATCAACATAATCCAGGACGGTAAACTAGAAACATACATTTAGTATGCCACCAGTAAATAGTGCAAAAGAGAAATTCGATCTCTGGTTGATGATCTGAAGCTTCAGAGTTCCTTTTCCTGTGTCCTTGTACTTAGGACTGGAGTAATTTGCATATTGAAACTGCCAAATATGTATTACACTTAGTGACAACCTAAAGAACTGTCCTTTAACTTCGAGGTGAATAGACCAATAACAAACTGGATAGACCAATATTAACTTCTTAATATTACAAAAGAAGGATGAACAGAATGATTAACCTTAATCGGAGCAGTGCACAATAGGGGAGGAAAAGTTCTGGGACTTTCAGGCAGGCAGATTGAAGCACTGGAAATCAAGAAATATCAACTGGTAATTATCTTTACTTTACACGAATGAAGGCAGAAAATAGGAAGGAGCTAAAAGTTGAATAAAAAAAGTCTCCAAACCCGCCCTTGAGAGCAAAGTTAGAAGAACCTTTATTGGCATATCCAATGATGCTGGCATGGTAAGAAGAACAGGTATAGTGGGAATTGAATTATTAGTTCATGAATATGGGATCAAATTAAGTGAAATTTTCTAAAAATGAAGGGGAATTGCTTTGTGCTTGCAACACTGCAACTCCAAGTACCACTTCCAAGTTCTTAAAGGCACTGTCAATCTAATTCTAACCTGAAATTTGCAGGTGAAAAGACCCCTATCCAATCATCAGTTGATGAGTTGGCACAGCCATAGTCTAAGGTCACCCATTCTGAATTTTGTACCTAGAACAGCATTTGAAAATCAGTGATTTATGTATTTGTGTGCAGGAATCCAGTTGTAATAAATATGTTTCATTAATAAAATAACTTTGTTGAACCATGAGACAGAGCGTTGAGAAGCATTACGCTTGATCCAAGAATGGTGGGAGAGGCTCTAATGTATGCCAAATCATCAAGAGCAAAAACAGCTTTGTGGATTAAGATTTTTGAGAGAGGCTGATCACCATGTGATGCTACTTCCTTGAGGCAAATAAGTGCCAACAAAATCACCAACCACATTGGGCCAAAAACTCTAGTTCCCTTCACCAACCGAAAACAAATCGAAAGTCAAACAGAAGAAAGTTTGGAAAAGAAGAAAGGCAAAGAAAAGAGTTATCTTCAGAAAACTTAGGGAAGTACCATCATATTATTATATTTAGATTCCAAGTATGTTAACTTGAATTAACATAACCAAAAATAACAGCATGGCAACCAATTGGCGATCATATTAAAACCAAGTCAACACCTAGAAATAGCGAAAAGAATTGTTGATAACATATGAGTCACAAAAAACCCGAATGCAAGAATTAAGAGTTGTAGTTGTCTGTAAGTGTGTTATGTGCAACTAATGCCAACAAGTCCTATGAATTCGTGCAGGTGTATGTGCAGTGTAAATTGCACCTTGACCGTTCCCTGGTCCTAACAAGCGATATCCAAGCCAATGGTACAATTTGAGCATAAACATAAGTGGCCCATGAGTGGGCATTGAAATGTAGGCAGGAGTATGCATCGTGAGTTTAACATGGCTCAGATGAGATGATGAGAGCATTATTGTAGTTGATGCATGCTTGGATGAGATGACGGGAGAATAAATCATTCTCAGTTGGCATCTAAAACCTTATATGAGTAGTTCGGTGCTACATGGTTTGAGTTGGGGTAGTGGTAACTGTGGATGGTCTGACATACGAAAATGAGATTGTTGGGAACATGTGTGGACTGGGAGAAAAACCAAAAAAGTCCCATACGAAAGATTAGAGAGAGTTGTAGTAAGCTTTTGGGTAAAAAAGGGCATTCAATACATGCAAATGAGCCCTATGTATGGCGTGGCAACAAGAAACTTGGCTGCTCTCTCCTTGGTGAATCAAGTATTACTCACCAAACAAAAAACACAAAGAAAAATTTCAGCTTATTTTTCAAATAGAAATTTTAAGATTTTATAACTATTTAAAAAAATGTCAAGATCAGCATTATATTTGACTCATAAGAGGTTTTAAATGAAATAAATTTTAAAAGAAAAAAACAGCCATAAGTTCCTCCAAAAGAAAGCAGAACTTCAAAATCCACCTACACAATCCGAACGCCCAAACCCAATTCAAGCTATTGGTTGAAATGCCAACACCATCAACAAAGAGCAAATGCAAACGACAAACGATGTTTTTATTTAACATAATCTTTGAAATCTGTGCTAAACTGTGTTCTCAAAGCAAGAATATACCCCATAAAAAAACCCATTTTAGTTTCGGGCCCAAAAAATCCCATTACATCTCCAAATTTCACTGTCCCCAGTACAAATGATTGCAACTGAACCCAGAAGCACTAAGTTCTTCAAGAGAATCTCTATCGATAAACTATATTAGAAACTCGACCAACACAAATTCAAAAATAAGCATGTGATAAAAAAAGAAACAACGAAAAATTACCTTTCACTCAGTATTTTTTTAGACGAGATTTAGATTTGAACAAAAAGGGTGCCCAAAAAAGCTGAAACTAGCAACTGGATAATTCTATATTTAATGGCTACACGAAATTAAAAGATAGTTAGACGGAGGAGGACTAACCCTGAGCAACAGAGGATGGTGCCACTTACCAAATAAAACAGAGGAAAGAAGAGAAAGACGAATGAGAACGAAAACCCAGTGAAGAGTATTTAACTCAGATTTTGGGGCTATGATTAAATAAAATGTCGTTCACCATTTATGCGACGGAGTGCGAATATCTCCAAGAAGATTCGACGGACTGTTTTGTTTTGTTCTAATAGATATTTGAAAATATTTGTCATAATATTCATCAATTTATCTTACGTTTTATAATTATATAAGCATAAATTAATGATTAAAAATATTTTTGATAATTAATAATATTAAAAATATTTTAATATTAATATAAGCATAAATTAATAATTAAAAATATTTTTAATAATCAGCATAAATTAATAATTAAAAATATCATATTAATTAAAAATATTTTTAAAAATAATCTTTTAAGCTCATAATACTACTTTTTTTTCTTTGGTAAAAGAGATCCTACTTTGCTTGAAAAAAGAGATCCTACTTATGCATGCTTTTACAATATATTTTTTTGAAAGTTAGGTTTGGAGACAATTTGGGCCATCTATTAATTATGGCCTAGATCGTAATTTTTTAAACTGATTTATAAAATATTTAAATTATTTATTAATTAATGACCAAAACCTATAATTTTTTAAAAATTATTATTAGAAGAAATCTAGGCTATCTATTGATTGATGTTCTAGATCTGATAATTTTTTTAAATCATCATTAAGAATTAATTTAAGTTATTTATTTAAATTGACAATCCAATGACTCAAATTTTATTTTTTCTTTTAATTTGGGTTATAGAAGAATATGATCCGTACATTTAAAAAGTTTATCCAATGATATATATTAAAACATGATTTGAAAATATGATCCGTCAATTTCTATGTAAATGAAAAGCCAATATGAAATTTCAAATTTAAAAAACAAAAGAATCATAACCATAAATCATAATCTCACTTTTGTTTATAATATTTAATAAACTCGAGTAACAGACAATAAAATATTATTATTTTAAATGTTATTTTATTTTTTATTTTTATTTATTTTGTGATAATATTTTTGTATTGTGATAAATATTTTTAAAAATATTTATTTATTTTTGTTCAAATTACAATCCGATTTCTCTAGCCGTGGTATCCATAGATCTTCACAAATTTGAAACAAAGTAAACAATGCTAGCTAATGTAATGAGTTTGTTTTTCTTGGTTAAAATGCAATTGGTTTGTATAAAGAAAAGCATTAGATGAAATGGGGTATGGAATTAAGTAAAATTTTTATCAAGTAATATGTAATTATTTTATGAAATAATTAGTATATTTTTGTAAATAAATAAAAGGAGTGAATTAGATATTGTTCGGTTAGTAAATCTCTCACTTTATAAAATGTAAATCACTGGCGAAAGTTAGTAAATTATTTTCAATATTATTTGTAAGTGATGATACTTATACCGATTGATTATGAATATAGAAAAGATAGCTTGTAAATTATTTTTAATATAATAATTCTTATATATTCACATTGAGGATTTACAGTGCACTTATCTAAACCGTCAAATTTAATATAATGGACGGCCAAAATCTTGTCAGCTAGAATTTAATCTGAACCGTTAAATAAATTTAAAATCAAACAATTGAAATTAAATTCTACGTGAAAATCACATGCACCATCGGATTAGAATCTAATGACCCATATTTGGTGTTAGACGGGCTCCATCACGGGCCCCGGTCACTCTGTAGCCCCCTCATCTTGTGCTTTTCGGTGGTGATAAAACAACTATACTTGGTAGGTTAGAATATATATGTTTGTAAGATTAAGAACAGAGAGGACTGATTCTGGCGTGGTGATGGGGAAGAAGGAAAATCAACTGGTTCACGTCCATGGCTGTCGCTGGTATTATAATTCATTGAAATACTTTCATGGGTATAAGCTACTGAGGAATTATTGTAGAAAATACTTGAAACTTAATAGAAATAGCGGCAGCATGTCATCGTTTACTGCTTACAAATCAAAACGCTACGTGAAGGAAACCGTCTCCCAAACCACATTAAGACTATTTCTTGTGCAAATCACGGAAATATCCAGCAGGGTCACTCTCGAAGTTCGATCTGCGAATGAAACCATCCCTTCCGGGCGCCTTCATCATCTTTCCTCCCGATGAATTCGAACCGGACAATCCCCATAAGATCAGTGCTGCTGCAGCAGCCACAGCCATACCGAACAATCCCCATGGCTTTTCCGTCTTCTCGCAAGCAGCATCACCAGCCATTCTCTCTCTCCCTCTCTGAGTTCCGATTGGAGCTGCTAAGTTCTCGAGAGTTGAAGGTTTGAATGATAATGCACTTGGCTTATTATATATACAAGCGCTTCGTCTTCCATCCGTCCGTGATCTGCTTGCATGTCAATTTCTCAGGGCCATTCAGCGTAATGCGTAAGCACAAGGCCTGGAATTTGTCAATTGATTGAAGGGAATAATTAATTAGACAGGAGGAATATTTGATGGGAAAGTTGGGTTCCGTGCTCCCCACGCATCATAAATAAGTATAAAGAGGTCTGAGTGGTTTTTTTTTTTAAGAGAATTTTTTCGTTCTATAATTTAAGTAAAAATATTAAATAAATGGGATCATCCCAGATATATTTTGAATATAATTGAATACAAATAAGTGTAAAATATATATTTATTAATTATAAATACGTTTAATATATTTTAAATATTCATATATGTTGTGTCCTGTGATCTTACGTGCTTGTACGAATGAGAATTTAGTTAAGTCTGCGATCGTTTTCGGATAAAACCAGTGCAACACAAATAATTAAATATATATTTGAGGACGATGACATGATTTGGTGGTGGAGAGTTGGAGAATACGAGGATAGAGGCATGTGTGATTTTTACGTAAAAAATCTTTCC
>JAOVVI020011283.1:0-12711 GCA_028571085.2 Nepenthes alata | reverse complement strand
ACATGAGTACTTAGTACTCCAAGTGGTCACATTTCACTAAGGTCAACAAATATCTTCTAACATTTTATATCCAACTTAATGTGTCCTGGACCAAAACTTTGAACAGGTTCAGGTCTAGCTGGTCCATCAGATTTTGGTATCCGTCCACTAAGCTTAGGATCTTGCACACCACAACTTTAAATAAGATGTCAGGTGATAATAAAATTTGGTCCCACTGAAAATATTCTGACACTCAAATTAACAAATAGTCTTCTAAGGATTAGAAGGTAAAATGCAGTGAATGTAAGGATGGATGCAAAGGATGTGTTTGACAATGATGGTAGGGGGTACACTCACAGAGAGTGTGGTTTTGATTATGAATGCTTGGAAGAAGCAATTTCTATCAATTTTAGCCCATAGGGAACTAGTAGCAGAGAGCAAAGGAGAGAGTGCTAGAAGGCTTGAAAGCATGGAGAGCTTCTATAAGCTTGAGTATGCTAGAGGGTGTTTAGTTGGTGAGAGAGCATGCCTGTGGAGTGAATCTCCATAAACTTTTATAGTCGTACGCTTCCGTTGCCTCCCTTACATGGCAAGGAGGGATGCCTGCCTTCTATAGGGATCATTACCCTCCTTAGGTGATACGCAAGCACCATTCAAGCCTGCAACAATTTTAAGTGAGGATTCCTTTCCTTCCATTGAAATATCGTGTGCAGCGACCATTAGGGTACTCTCTGTGAATCGCATACCGATTCGTGCACCTTCCCCCTGGGATGTGCTTTGATTATAAGAGGTTACCATTACAATGGAGATTTCTTTTCTCAGGGATGCATAGAAATACGATAGTTGATTGTTGAGGCTTGGGAAGAAGCGTGTGGGCCGATTTAGACAGGGGCCACGTTTATCCTATGCCACAACTGGCCTACTTGCTGCTTCTCTAGTCAACAGTAGTGTTGACCATCCCGGGTACAAATGGGTCATTATTGATCTTAAGCCACTTGCCCTTTTGGACTAGCCCGCTACTGGCGTCCCTATCACTAGCCCCCAAGCTAGTGGCCTAGAACTCCAGCCTCCGGCATGTTTACGATGGGAAGCATCTAGCTGTGTAACTTGTAAAGAGAAAGTTTAATGAAAAAATTTACAGTTGTTTTTGGTCTTCATCTCTCGTTTTTGTGCATGTTTCTCTATCTTTTACTTTTTGGTTTGGGTCCATTGACCACATTGCTTGAGTCAGTTGACCGTTGCTCATGAATCCAGGGGACGGAGCAGAAAAGAATGTTGACTGGATTCATTGACCGCAACATTAGAATCCTTAGGGTAGAGAACGAGAGAACATTGACCGGATTTGTTGACCGCCATGTTAGAATTTGAAGAACTGAACTGAAGAGAGTGTTGACGGAATTTGTTGATCGCAACATTAGAATCTAGAGAACTGAGCTGAAGAGAGCATTGAACTAAACTAAAAAGAGTGTTGACCGGAGTCAATGACCGCAACGTTAGAATCCGGAGAACTAAACTTGAGAGAACGTTGACCGGATTCATTGACTACAACTATGATGGAACGGGTCATCATCCTCTAATAACCTCCATCAATAATCATATTTAAACAAATTGAACTAAAACACCATTATTTAAATACGTAAATATTTGTAAAAAATTGGGCATATAAACCATACATATGGACCAAAAACCATACATATAACCTGAACAATACAACCTGTACAAGATATATCAACAGATAAACCTCAAAATTTCAATCACGACACATACACAACTCATACACAGGATTAACATCTAATGCCATATCATCCATGGTTCCAACACAGTACTCATAACTACCATGTTTTATCTAAATAGAGATGCCATCTAAGAACCTGTACAAAATCCAAAATCAAACCTACGGAAGCATAACTATATCCATAGGATATTATGTGGAAGCAAAATAATAATCCATAATAATATACAACATGCCATGCCATTTTAATACTTGATTTTCATCCAAAACATTAGTTGATTACATTTACAATATCAACACTTCCAAAGATGTCCAAGTCTTCACAGTCCAGCAAATCTTTCCTTAGCTAATCCCTAGCTTCACTCTTTTTCATCAGGTATCGGCTCATTGGTACCATCTAGAAGGGGAACAAAAACAGCAATGAGTGAGCTATATACTCAGCAAGGTACCATAAAAACAGCACATGTAAATTTTTATATAAAACACATATAAATAAAAAGGGAAGACATAGAAGGGATTAGGAAATCAAAATGCATATGGATAAGGTGAAAGTATGAAACGATGCATAAACATAATTTTAGAGGCAAAAATCTTATTTTTGTTTCTTTTATCATTTCCTTCAATTATTTGTTCCACTTATCTTAGCCTGAAAACATACTGAAAAACTCAAATCAGCTCAAGTTTACTTGTCTTTTAGGCTAACTTTCATTTCTTATGGGACTCGAGCTAGTAGGCCCTACAAGCTAAGGGAGCGAATAATTGAGGATAGGTCATATTCATTCCACACAACTCAAGGCCAATGTTTACTATTTACTTACCAAAAAAAAAAAAACTCAAGGCCAATGTTTTCCTCCTTATTTACATCCTAAGGGCAGGATGATTAAAAGTCAAAATTCTCCTTATTTACATCCCGAGGGCAGGATGATCAAAAGTAAAATTCCTCCATAGTAACACCCCGAGGAAGGAGGACCACATATCATTCTATGGATGGAGTTATCCTCGATTACCACTGTAATGCCCTAAAGCTTACAAAGGAATATTACCTGCTACCATATATGGCCGGAAGAACCCTCGAGTTTTCGCTACAATATCTATGGCTTGCCAAAGAATGTTACCTACTGAATATCAAATCCTTAGTCCAGTTTCTTTCTAATTTTAGCTTAACTTGAGAAATCTTGATTCTTGTTCTTAATTCATGGCCTTATCTCATCATTCTTCAAAAGTCACTTCAATTTCATACAACTAGGCATTCAGATAATCTTAAAGTTCTCAGTATCTTTTTGACAGTAAAATGTTTTAGTAAATTTTAAATAAAAATTGTCTAATAAGCTTAAATAATTCATGAGATAACATCTTTACCTCATAACTTAAAATTTAGAACAAATTCATACCTTCATTTTCGGGCTGGGCTTTGAGAGAAAATGTTCAAAATAGATTCAGACATGAAACATGAGCAATATAATGAAATCAAACTCATAAATTACAATACTCATACTTAAACATGCTATTTATTCATAAAATCATGAGAGAATTAGAAAACATGTGATATTACATACAAATTTTAAAGGAGGGTTTTAGAAAGATAATACCAAAAATGATATACTAAAAAGCAACAATAAAGAAGAAGAAAGGTTAGGGTACACTTGCTTAGCATGATTTATTATTTTTCTTACTTTGATTGGGTTAAAAGTCATTGGAATTTCCTCCTCTTTTTCCCTTTCCTTCCTTTCCTCTCCTGCTTTTTCTCTGCATTGCCATTTCTTACATTTTCTCTGAACTTCTTGTCCTTTATCCCCACATCTAATATTTATAGACAGTGGGCTAGGTGGGAGTAGGTGAGGGCAGGAACTAGATATTTTCCTTAAGCCTTCTTACTAAAAGATTCCATATTATTGTCTTCAATCTTTTATCTAAAAGGTTCTGCTCCATACTGGTTAATTTCATACAGGTAAATTCTGTTATACGGATAAATTTTATCCATACCAGCCATTCATCCATACCGGTAATTTCATCCATACTAGCCATTCATCCATACTAGTAATTTCATCCATAATGGTAATTTTATCCATATCGATTATTCATCCATACTAGTAATTTCATCCATACCGGTTATTCATCCATACCAGTAATTTCATCCATATCAGTAATTTCTTATATACTGGTCATTCATCCATACTAGTAATTTTTACTCAAATGCATACCGCTCATTTTTTTCTCAAACGCATACTAGTCATTTTTACTTAAATACATACTGATCATTTTTTCTCAAATGCATACCGGTCATTTTTACTCAAATGCATACCGGTTATTTTTTCTCAAACACATACTAGTCATTTTTTCTCAAATGCATACTAGTCATTTTTACTCAAATGCATACCGGTTATTTTTTCTCAAACTCATACCGGTCATTTTTACTCAAATGCATATTGGTCATTTTTACTCAAATACAAACCGGTCATTTTTCCTCATACATATACCGATAATTTTTCATCAAATGCATACCAGTCATTGTTCCTCAAATGCATACTGGTCATTTTTCCTCAAACGCATATCCGTCATTTTTCCTCAAACTTATATTGCTCATTTTTCCTCAAATGCATATCAATTATTTTTCCTCAAATGCATACCGGTCATTTTCCCTCAAATGCATGATGCGTATCAGTCGGCCAACGTATGTTAACCGTATTCTTCCTCACAGCCTACTAGTTAACATTTCATTGTGATGTTCCGAGTTTAAGAACTTGATAATTATGAGGTGATTAGTATGCTAATGATTAATACTAATCCTATGAAACACATAAGGTTCGGTATTGGAAGAAAAATCGAGAAAGGGTTCGGGTTTGTGCTGCTGATGCATGGCGAGCAGGCTTGCGCCTGCTAGGCACTCGAGCCGTGGCTCAAGCACAGCTTCCACAATCCCTCCCCGCCCTCTTGCCGCTAGAGTGGAGCTCGAGCGAAAAAACCAGAACCAGCCCCATCAGCTGGCCGCTCGAGCTGCGCTCGAGTGGTGGACAGCCAATAGCGTGACTGATCTGCCTTCTCTCCTCTCATTTTCACATGGTGTAGGGTTTCTAGAGAGAGAGATCATCGATCCTAGTGAGAGAAAGGAGGAGATCAAAGCCGTGGAGTCCAAATTTGTCCGAGAGCTAGTTATAAAGGTGAAAGCATGCGTCGAGGCAAGTGTTCTCATACTCACTTCTCGTTCTCTTTTTATATTTGCTTGATTTCGTTGGATATTTTGTATCGATACCCACCGTGAACATTAGAATCTTGAAACCCATGCCTTGGGATCCAAGGATATGTAGTTGTTTATCCGAATCGTGTTCGTTCCGTCCGGTTTGGTTTCACCGAAATTCTAACCCACAAAAATTCAGGATTTCCTATTTTTTGCCCATGTATCATGAAATTGACCTTAAAATGTGAATCCCCACGTTCCAATGATGTATATATATCGGCCGCGGGATTGATTTTGCACATTTTGACCCATTCGCGGCGGCCGAGCCCTCTAAATGGGCACTGTTACTGTTCACCCAAGACCGAAGGTGGAAATTACATGCTATCACCTTCGTTAAATGTTAAAATGACCCTAGAATATGAATCCCTGTATCCCAATTGTATGTATACATTGAACGGACGGATCCCATAAGATTTGACCCGTTCGTGGCATCCGGGAGCCTTAAAAGTTCTCCGTAATTGTTCATCCGAAAATACATGGGAAGTTGCATGCTTCCATCATTGTGTTAAGTTAAATCGGGCCCAAATGTGAAACCTTGTGTATCAATTATGCGTATGTGTCCACCGGACGTCCGATCTCTCAAGTATCAAACTGTTTATGGCGTCCGAATGTTCAAAAGTAAATCTGATATTGTTCACCCAAAATGAATTGAGAAATGTATATGTTGTTCCCTCGTTAATTGTTATTGAAGTAACGTTTTATTGTTTAAACGTTAATATAAGCTCTGAAATGTGTATCCGTGTGCCGGAAGCAAGGGAATAAGCCCCAGAGGTTCCAAAGTGATATGTGATCATCGGAGGTAAGGAATCTAATCTCTCTTGTGAACTTGGAATGATTGTTATGGAATAAGGAAATTGAGTCCCACTGGAAATTGTTAACCGAGTTGTAAATGGAAGGGAGTCCACATTGTGTCTTGTGATGGAATTATCTCCCGGTTGGAGATGTATGTGATGGGAATGGGATTTCCCGAGTTGTGAACATGTGTGGCAAATGTGGATTTCCCTCACTAAGTGTTGAAACTGATCTTGAAACTAGGACCATGTTTCGTAAGGGTAGTATTCTTTAGCATACCATGTCCATCGTAGTGTGAACCCGAGCAATACTTGGTCACATATTATGGCTGCTCGTGAAAGTGGGTGATGTTCATGGTACGCTTTAGGAAACTACTGTGAAAGAACATGGATTGCCCTGGTCCCCAGGGGTGTGGGGCGTGTTGGTCGAACGCTAGATATCAAGATGTAGCCATTTTGTTGATTGTTGCATGGATGTAACCAGTGGTCATGTGCTGCCGATCTAAAAATGTAGCCGTGGCTTTAGAATATGTAGCGAAGACATTTCTATCCTCATTCTCTCGTATCATTGGCTAGTACGGTCTACTAGCCCGGGTCCACAAAGATGATGTAATAATGAAAATGGATAATATCCAACCGATGTAACCGTGAGAACCGTTAGAATCAAGTGATTCAGAATAATGACCTATCAATGTAATTGTGAGAACCGTGGGAATCAAGTGATTCCAGATGTTTCTTGTTCCCTCTCCTGGTTCTTGGTTATGGAGAGTACATGTATCTTTACCCTATTCCAGTTCTTGTATATGCCTAGGAGATGTGTTTATGATTATACTTGCTGAGCTGTTAGCTCACTCTTGCTGTTGTTATTTTTACTTTCAGATGAGAACACTTAGCCGTCGCTTGATAGTTAGAGCAAGGAGAGGCTTGCTAGAAGAGGTTGGCTGGACGTTGAGTGCACCAAGAATTTGGCCATAGTGTGGCATCAGATTGTGGACAGCCACTCAGAGTTGAGCAAGGCACATTGTTGTTGTTTTTATTGTTTTGTTATGCTTCTGCAGATTATGATATTATAGTATGCTTCCGCGTCTATATTGATGTTATGAGTTTTGTTTCATATTAGATGGTATCTCTCTAGATCTAATACGGTAGAGTAGGAGTACTATATTGGAGTCATAGATGATATGGAAGATATCGTGATCCTATGTGGTGTGTTGTAGGCTTTGTATTAAGCCTTTTGTTTGATGTGTACTTGTGTAGGATCTATTTAACAGGTTGTATCGTTGGTTTTTTGCCTAGTTGCATAGAAAACAATGCCAAAATTTTTGTAGAGTCCATAGGTTAATTATGGGCTTAGTTGTGTTGTCTTTGACGGAGGTTATTTAGTGAAAAAATAATCCGGTCTGTGACATTCATAGTCGGCCAACACTTCAATCCGGTCAACTATTTAATACAGCTGGTCAACAATTCTTCTTCAGCCATATTGCTATCTAAGCCACTCAACCATATGCCAAGTCGATCAACTATTTTTTGAGGTGAACATTTCATTCCAACCGGTCAACTTTCTTATCCTTAGCAAATAATAACTTCTTTGGCCATTATGATAACTTCTTCATAGCTTGAAATTTTTTATTATATTATGATATTCAAAAATTGATACGTTATAATTGTGAGATCCTGATCCCAAAAATGTGATAATTATGGAATAATTATGTAGATAAAAAATTTGTTTAGGCTTAAGTATTGTAAAAAAAATTGATACCGAAGTAAAATAAGGCAAAATGGGCCAAGTAGGACGGGGGATCGATAGGCGCTCAAGCACCGCTTGAGCACCATTTTTACAAAAGGGTGCCTTCGCTGGCTTCCTGAGGCGAGGCGGGAGCGAGGTAGGGCTACAGGGATAGTGCTCGAGCAGCACTTGAGCGCCAACCCAGGCGCCCATTTGCAAGAGCAAGCACTCGAGGGCTACTCAATGGGAGCTCAAGTGCTGGCCCTCGGGTGAGTCACGTGCCTACTTTTCCTTGTGTTTTAAAGTGAGAATTGAGGAGAGAGTGGGGCAGCTCGACAGAACAAAGACAGAACATGAGAACAGAGGAAGAGGAAGGAGAGGAAACAAAAGAAAGGGGAGGAAAATCTTCTATCCAGATCCGATCAGAATAAGAATAACAGTAGATCGGACTCAAGCAAGTACACTTTGGACGTTATTTACCGTTTTTACAGTGTTTTAATATCTTTGAAATTGTATTTATGCTCTAAAACCTTGTTTCTCCATGTTTAGTATAAATAAAGCCTATTTCTATAAATTATTCAGATAGATTTCATGTTAATTTGCATGTGTGACAATATATAGCTTTGATTTCATAAAAAAATCATGTATTTGGTACTCAATTTATGTCCGAAAGCTTGACCAAAATCCTAGATAAGAAAATTGAAGATTTTGTGCTTTAAATTCATAATTTTTGATATGTAAAAGTTGCTTTGTAAGAGAATACTGCCCATACTGCGAATTACATCTAAATAATTTATACGAAATCATACAGATAAGTTACTGTGGAATTACTGAAGCATACTAAAGAGTTAACCATGAGATTTTGACTGATGTTCTGATGAATGATAGACTATAAGATTTCTAATACTGTTAATTAGGACCTAGGACTGATATACAGTCTTGTGAGATTCTCTGGCATGCCTTAGTACATTAGAGTGGTAATCGGGGATAACTCTGTCTATGGAGTTATACGTGGTCTTCCCTTCCTCAGGGCGTTACTAGAACTAATTCTGGAGGTTATAAATTCGCCGTTGGCCTTGAATTGTGTGCCCAAAAAATACAATTGGTCCTTATTATAGTTTTGCATGTTCCATAGAGTTTTGTAAAGGAAAATTATGTATAAATAATTATAGCATATTTTGTAAACTGTTAGAACTGTATTTATGCTTTTGTAGATTATATCTTGTCCATAGTTGCTTCCGCTATATATTTTATAATTTTGTACAAGTCCTAGATGGTATCTCTCGTCTAAATTTGGATATAGTAGATAGGATAGTTGATCTAAAGCCATGGATAGCATCTGAGATCTTATGAATGCATGTTGTAGGAGAATTGTGGTATTTTGGATAGTTGCGTGCTTGTATTGGTTCTGCTTTTGTGTTATGGTCATAAGTTTGAGGTTTGGTTAATGCGTATGCTCTGTACATGTGTAAATAAGTAGGTTATATTTTTTGTTTTTGTTTAGTTACAGAGAAGACTCTATCAAAATTTTTGTATAAGTTAAATGATTTAAATTTATTGATTATGTTATGTATGTGTTTAATGATCTGATAAGGATTAGGATTCGTTCCGTCACAACCATTCTCCCTCACTTATAGAAATTTTGTCCTCAAAATTTGACGAACCACAATATTAAGCATATTCCACTTTTCTTCTTTGTATCCTAATTTCACTTCCTTGAAATCATTTCGATCCTCAACACTTGATTCACTTCCCTAAAATTTTAAATTGGGACTTCATCATAAGGCTGGGTTTTCATTCATCAATTCATTTGGATGCCATACTCATCTTATTAGTTATGGGAGTGTGAAACACTAGCAAAATTCATTAAACTCAGAGACTTAACATTCTACTGATCATCTTTCCAGCTTTCTACGAATACCTTGGTCCTCAAATTAAATCCTAAGATCTTATGAGCCCACACACTCCCACTACACTACTCTTATTATCCATTTAGAAATACCTCAAAGATTTTCAACTCTTGAGCAAAGATTCATATCAGACGCCTAGGTTTCATAACCGCTATAACCGAAAAAGATCCCAAAGTGGTCAACATCTCTAAGGCAAAATCCATAAATTCCATAATATAACTAGAGTAAAAACACAATTAAGACAATCATCCCAAAATTTCAGTACCTCAAGTTACCATCGAAGCCTCAAAACTCAAACATTTAGTAACTTAACATCCTATAGTCAAGCCAACTTATTCATTCTAATCAGATTGTCCAATTTTCACAATAATCGGTCGAACACCTAAGGACTTTACCATTCGAACAACCCCGAGCAAAACCATAAGGGTTCCTCCTTTCATAATTTCATAACCGTACTACTCCAATATTGGAACCTATTCGCAGTTTACCCTTCACCTCTCTTATGAATATCTTAATCTTAAGGATTCTCAACATCAAATCATTAATTTCTTAGGCAACCTACCTTTTAAAAATCCCCAAATAGCCTCATCGAATCTATCAATGTCAATTTTGACTTATTCTCGACAGCAGCCTTAAATTCCTAGTCATAAAATAAGAAAAACTAATCTTCTCTTTCAATAACATCCTCGAATTTCCTTATAGCCACATAATGACCTTCAGGTATGGCCTAATATGCCACCAACACTTGACATGCATGTTCATTATATAACTTGTAATCACAATGATATTAATTCTGCTACCTCTTTTTGCAACTCATCTGATACTTTAAAACCTATGAACTCAATTGCAAATCAAAATACTCTTTTCAAAATTATCTACATTATTATGGCAATTTGTCAACAAAATAGTCTTAGTATCCCATCAAAGTCTGGTACTTCAAATTAGATTAGTTAATCATTCATAGTCCCAAACCAGATACATAGTTCTATCAAATAGGGATTTACCCATCAGGGGTTGGCATCATCTGAATCAATTCTAAAAATTTAAACAAATACAAAATTGCACATAATCTTAGGGTCACAAACTTATTTCCTTGTCTTCATCAACTAACTTCAACTTCTAGCCATCCCAAACATCACATGAAGAAAGGGGTTCTTCTAAAAATTGCCTTCAAAAATATCCCTAGGGATGGGTCCCGACACTGAGAAGCCCACCATCGACTTGCCTCATACTCAACTTACAGGTAGCGAAATAAACTTCATCCAAACAACACTTTCTCTTTTATCTCAAACCCAATTTCATCATTGCCCCAAATATTTGTCAGATTGATCATTCCCACATAATCATTCAAAAATACTCTTTTTCTTCCCCAAACCAATCATCCTTACATAATCCATAAGAATCCAACAAAATCCTTCTCCTCGTGCCATATCCTTCCACCTAGACTCTCAAAATTACTATTCATCCATAATAAGTCTCAAAAGGGCCATCCAGATATTTGACTATTAGTTATTATCCCAAACAATCTTGACTATTGGCAATCCAATCTTCCCAAAACCGCTAACCTCAAAACGATTTTCAAATCAAATTTTCTACTTTAAATACCCAAATCAAACCATATAACTCAAGGCTATGTTTCCAAGTTCTACCGTCTTCCATTCCTTCAACTAATACTTCAACTTCTAAAACAAAAGTTGCACAATCAGATTATAATTTGGCTTAAGCAATAACTAGGACACAACACTTCCTATGTACAACGTCCTGGTCCTACTTAGTGCTTGCATACCATGCTAAGCTAGAATGGTTAAGTATAACCATTCTAACTTATGCCTTCATCTATTCATTTTATCAAACTTAATCTATCATAAGTTTTTGCATAAATTCAAATCAAAACTTAAAGCATCACTTTTCTCTGATATCATCTGTGATGGAATGGGTCATCATCCTCTAATGACCTTCATTAGTAAATATACGTAAATAAATTGAACTAAAACACCATTATTTAAATACATAAATATCTGCAGAAAATTAAGTAGAATTTTTCCTAAATATGGACCACAAATCATACATATAACTTGAATAGTATAACCTCTACAAAATATATCAATAGATAAATCTCAAAATTTCAATCATGACACATACACAACTCATACACAGGATCAACATCCAATGCCATATCATCTATGGCTCCAACACAGTACTCATAACTACCATATTGGATCTAAATAGAAATGCCATCTAGAAACTGTATAAAATCTAAAATCAAACTTGTAGAAGCATAATTATATTCATAGGATAACATGCAGAAGCAAAATAATAATTCATAATAACATACAACATGCCATGCCATTTTAATACTTTACATTGATTCAAAATATTAGTTTATTACATTCACAATATCAACACTTTCAAAGATGCCCAAGTCTTCTAGGTCTAGCAAATCTTTCCTTAGCTAATTCCTAGCTTCACCCTTTTTCATCAGGCATCAGCTCATTAGTACAATCTCAAATGGGGACAAAAATAGCAAGGAATAAGCTATATGCTCAGTAAGGTACCATAAAAATAGGACAGTAAATTTTTATATAAAACACATATATAAATAAAAGGGAAGACATAGAAGGGATTAGGAAATCAAAAAGAATATGGATGAGGCTAAAGCATGAAACGATGCATAAATATAATCTTGGAGGCAAAAATCTTATTTTTGTTTCTTTTATCATTTCCTTCAGTTATTTCTTCCACTTATTTTAGCAAGAAAATATGCTAAAAATTTTAAATCAACTCAAGTTTACTAATCCTTTAGGCTAACTTTCATTTCTTGAGGGATCCAACCTAGTATGCCCTACCAGCTAAGGGAATAATTAATTGATGATAGGTTGTGTTCACTCCACATAACCCAAGGCTAATGTTTTCCTCCTTATTTACATCCTGTGGACATGATGATCAAAAGTCAAGATCCCTCTTATTTACATCCCAAGGGTAGGATGATCAAAAGTCAATGCGAATGGTTTGCTCTCCCTTTCCTCCCCTGTCGTCGAATTGGTGGAGCATGCGGATAAGAGGGCCAGTCCATTCTTCCCGCCTTCATTTGCAGATGTTGTAAGTAAGGGATCAAATCTCTCTGATTTGCCGTGCTGTGATGTTCTTCCCATCCCTATCTCTGATACAGATCGGTATGCTGCCCTCAGATATTCTCCTAAGGATCTGGAGGCAGTTTGTCCATCCAACACAATCCATCTATCCCCATCTGCCCTCGTTGAACAGAATTCTCTGGCCCATGCTCAGCATTTGGCCCCTGTTGATGCCCACAGGCAATTGAGGCCTCAATTTGTTGTGGG
>JAOVVI020011281.1:0-12712 GCA_028571085.2 Nepenthes alata | reverse complement strand
CAACAAATTACCTCACAAACTTACTCATACTCAAAGGCTCTCCTAAGATCAATCATAATAATGATCAAAAAATTGTATTGACGGCCAACACATACATGAAGAACTAAGCTCTCCTAAGATCAAGAAATAAACATTTTGTCTGAATTTATGAGAAAGAAAAATGATAACGTACACAATAATAATAATTATTATTATAGCATACAGAAACGCATAACGTGGAAACCTCTTTATAAATTAAGCGATAAAATCATGGGACCATGAGTACGTAAAATCTTCACTATTTATAAGTTTAGCTACGCATGTTGAATTTTAGATCACTTCCATATAAATCTCACATCTACTCGGTTTTGGTGTGAGGATCCCCTCAAGCAAAAGATTTAAGAGGCGTAGGAGATTGGATTAAAATGGCACTCAAGGAGGCAAAGAGACACCGTTGGTAGCGTTGGGCACGCTTAAGAAGTGCAGGAGAAGACACAGTGCCAATAGCAATGGCATCAACACATGTGGTGCACTTGTTCAACACTTATGAGCAGAGATAGTTTTTGCCTGTCACGTTTGATCGCTAAAGCTAGCTTTTAGACACAAATAGGAGTATAAAAGGTCTTATTTTATTTTAGGGCAGTAATCTGAACAAAAAATACAATGGGCACCACAATAAATAGAGAAGAGAGAGAAGAGTTGAAGGGAAGGTTTTCGGTAGCCGGTTGAAGTCAGATTAGAGTTTCATCTCTCATTAAATTCAGGTATATTATTGTAACCTTAATTATAAGACGTATTACCGATTGATTGTCCTTTTCTCTCACTGTATTTTACTCTTATCTATTGTTAAGTGTGTTGATGTTAGTCTTAATTAATTATTCACATTGGTTATTGAAAAGGACTCAAAGTTTTGACCCATAATGTTTCTATAGTTAAGAAGTTTTTCACATTAAATTAATTATTCAACTTATATATATTTGGTTATATGTTTGTTCTTCATATTGAATTGGGAGAAAAGAATTGTTGACATTTGACCAGGCATTCGGCTTTTACTTCTGTTGCGTCGTGCTTTGAATCATGATTAGTAGTATCACAGAGTAGATCTTTTAGTGCATAAAAGCTACATTTGATGGTGTATCATCAAAGAGCTTATCAATGGGTAAAATAATTTTATTCTTTGATAAGAAATGATAAAGAATATTTTAACCTAAAAAAGAATTATAATGCATTAAATAAGGATAACAAACCAAAGAAATCAAAGGATAAAGAGCTGCAAGATGAGGGACTTGGGCAATTGCATGATAAAATTATTTCTTACAAATAATACTTTTCAAGAAATTATTACTTTGTCAGATCCGGCAAATGACTCGATGAAACTTGAGGACCGATATAAATCTAAATCATTAACGACAAGATTGCATACGAAGAATAAATTCGATGACCTTCGATTATCAAAATTGTGAAGTTTCAAGAAATATTTGAACAAGTTCAACTGAATTGCGATACAAATGTCTGTACTTAATGAGAAGACCAATAAGAAGGACAAGGCATTGGCGTTGTCAGTTTCATTGCCGACATCCTACGATCATATGTGACAGTGTTGTTTGAAAAAAACACACTCAGTCTTGATGAGATCATCACTCCTTTGCTTAAGAATGAGAAGTGAAAAGTTGGAGAGTTGGCACAACAAGCAATTGTTGTTTCCGGATAGCCAAGAACGTTGTCACAACAAGCAATTGTGGGAATGGGAGATCGACAAAGAGAAGCAAAAAGTTAGAGCGTAGCCACAACTGATCCAAGTGATGGGGTTTTTAAAAAGTCAGGTGCCTTAGCCATAACAAGCAGTCTCGAGAACATGAGATTGATGGAGAGGGGTGGAAAGTTGGAAAGAGGCCACAACAGGTCCAAGATTAAAGACATTAATTGTTATTATT
The DNA here is from genome assembly GCA_028571085.2 of Nepenthes alata. Lineage (NCBI taxonomy): Eukaryota > Viridiplantae > Streptophyta > Magnoliopsida > Caryophyllales > Nepenthaceae > Nepenthes > Nepenthes alata. Next base: position 10,799 of record JAOVVI020011281.1, on the reverse strand, counting down.
CAAGAAATGAGATATGAAATGAGATTTCTTTAAGCGAAAGTAAGAGAAAGAGGTAGATAACAAGTAACAAGCGAAGAGGTATCATGATGGTTGGCTTCGATCTCTACCTTCGATGGCTTTCTAGTTGTTGACACTGACAAGTCACAGAATTTCATAGGCCACAAGACAAATTGAGTGATAAATAGCGGATCCTCACGCAATGCAATATTAAGGAAGCATCTCATTTCTTATAAACTCGAGGATTACTAGGTACAGAAGATGAAAAACAATGATTCGTCAAGGGTTGTTCATATTATGGATGTTTTCTTGCAGATAAGTAATAGGAAGAAGCTCGTGTTGAGGGATATTCTCTTAATAGCCCTCTCCCCCCGAACAAAGGATACAATGTGAATGATACAAAATATTTGAGTTCAAATCTAGCACTATAAGCCAATCCAGAAGACAACCAGGCCTCATTAGCAGCAACTCTACCCCATTTTCTATAAATGCGATAAAGGCCATCCCAACTTTTCACCAAGTAAAATTGCATCACTCAAAAGAGAGATCTTGAAGACCACATCTCCTCAAACAAGACACATACTCCATCCCAGCTTCAATAGAAATACCTCCAAAGACTTCATACTCATGTAAGAAAACATTAAAATCATCTAAAGTGCCCCACAAAATAAGAGCTAGATGGTCCGCTTTAGCATTAAAGAGATCCCAAAGACCCCTTCTACAAGTATTCGAATGATAGCTATACATAAAAGAGCAATAAAGCTTGGCCCCTCTAGAGATGTCTGTAAAAAGGCAGGAAATGCCTTGCTATTGAAGCACCAGAGCACAAATGTTGACCACAAAGGGATTCCAACCAAACCAGATTCTTTTCCAGTCACTGCCATCATAATTCATCCTCCACAACCAACCCCTGGGAATGCAATATTATCCGTATTATGCCTTTTTACCCTAGTTTCGACCAAACTACACATACTAAGGCTATGAATTTTGATCAAATCTTTCACATCGCTAGGCTTCTAAGGCTCATTAAGGCCCTGAATATTCAAACATCTGATACAAATCATTGAATAACAGGCAGAAGGGATGAATTCCTATTAGGTCCCTGCGTTTCTTTTTGATAGCATTGTCCCGAGGATCTTTAGCTGAAGCCTCCAAGATCTTCCCTTCAGCTCTGGCTAATGATGCTGTCAGATTCTCACCTTTAGGGTCAAACTTGGTGTTCCTCACACCCAAACCAGGGATTGAACCACAAGATCCGCCAACTCCCACAGAATCAAAAAAATTACTAGTAAGAAGAGGCACAACAGATCGGACACCAGAACAACAACAAGAGCAACAATGCTAGGAAGATTTGGGTTGGGAACCTTATCCGAGCAATTCTCCAACAACCAGCCAGTAGCCTTGTAAACCTCTCTACTTTTGTCCGCGAAGGCCTTACATGACGAGCAGATGGATGGTTTCTATTGGTATTCCACTCAGATATCCACTGATTCCTCCTCTCCTGATATGTGGTTCTTGCCAATGACAAGAGCAGCAGACTTTGGGAAATTGGCCTCCACCGCTATTTCGGCATGGATGCGAGCAAAACCCACCCTCTCTGGCATTTCCATTTGATTATCCGCATGGAGAGGCTCGCACAAAGCACTTGCAATATAACCAAGACCCTCCAGAGATGGAAATTCAAGAGGAACACCAAAAAGGCTAGCCCAACAGATAGGAACAGATTTGAGTCAAATTCATACCGGGCCTAGAAAGATTCTGGAATAATGGCTTACCACTTAGGAGCCACGGCCCATTGTCCAGCACTATGCGCATTCCCTGACAACTGTTGAATGTGAAGATGAAGAATCCTTCCTGGAACACCAGAACGTTTTTTATGCCAAATTGTGCCCACATTTTGCGCAGGCTCCTACCACCAGCAGAAATGGAAGTTTTTGCTCAAAGAAATTTCCAACAATGGTGTCCTTCCACAACTCTGCCCCTCTACGGACGACTTCAATGAGCGGCCTGATGACCACCTTATTATCTGTTATAGGAGGAGGAAAATAGGAAAGTTGAGTACCACGAAAACTCACCCCAGACTAAACCACCTTGGCCCATGCTTTAGGATTACCGGACAGCCCCATTCTGAAATCATCTTCGCAGATTACCCCCATAGGACCAGGAGGTGACGCTCCTTCCGCAGCAGCAGGGGAAGGGCAACCGTCGTCGGCTCCATCTACCATCACTCTGAAATCGCCAGCAACCACCGCTGCGACTTGGACACCATTATTCATGGAATCACCCACAACTTCTTAAACGCCACCACAATTGGAATCACTCACAGCTCCAATGTTGTCTATCTTATCAATGTAGCTTCGGAATTTCTCCACTAGCCGAGAAGCCAAAGAGCCATATGAGTCAACCGAAGGGGCTTGAAGAGCCTCCAATGATCTTTGGAGTTCCTGCTGAACAGCCAACAGGAGAGAGCCACCCTCCGAGGACGCCGAAGATGCCTGATTGGCCGGCAGCTCAGCGTGACGGGGACCAGAGGCAGCGGCCATGACCGCCGCCACGAGCAGATGGATTAGGAATAGGAAGAGGAAAGGATGAAGACGGGTTAGCGAGGAGAATTATGAGAAAATCTAACACTTCAAATTTCTTATGGTCATGTAAAAACAGTGATAGTTTACATTTCTTAGGCCGTGCAACAACAGTGAGTCCACTGTGTTCGAAATTAATTCTCCGCAGCTCAAAATAGTGTAAAACTCACGATAATATTTGCAAGGCAATCATGCTGATGTAGCAGTGGGATGATCTTATGTCTAGCCCTACGTTATTTTGAAACATGGCATGATGTGGTTTGCTAATAAATAAGTTACAAACTGTCATAAGAATTTCATTAGGCCTCGAGCTTAAAATTTTGGCCATATCCGCTCATAGAATAGTATAATTCTGTCCAAATAATAATCTACCTTGAATTAAATCTTCCAGCTTAAAATCATATAAATGATTTTTTTTTTTTCGCCGGGGGGGGGGGGGGAGGTAATATAAAGCAAGGTAATCTCCAAGGTGTAGGCAAATAGAATGAAGGCAGTGGTGGTCATATCTGTTTGTTCCTCCTCCTCAACTCAAGCAAGTTTTGCCTGAGCGAGAGCCATTCAAAATAATAACTTCTATGTAATGAACTGGAGGAGAAGTCTGCCATAGAAACCAAGGTCTTTCTCGAGTGCAAGGTTTTATATATAACCTTGGTAGCAGGGGAATCATAGTAGATCATTTTCAATGATAATATTGCCAGGCTTGCTCTTAATGCATATCATAAGGAAGTCCAGATCGTATCTGACAAGAGAGACGATAAAGTACTGCTATTTTGATCTGCGATATTTCTTTATCACTAGAGTCACCTGGGAATTTAGTAAAGCATATTCTACCAAAGCCGCGACAAGAAATTTGACCGGTTGAGGAATATAAATAAATTAAAGAGTTTCTGGGGATCTCGGCAACCAATAGCCATTTTGGCACCTTATTCGGCAGAATACAAATCTTACCTGCCCGAAAGTTCTGTAATCAAAATGCAATTGTTGCATGAAATTCCCTCTAGTCATGCATTTACGGGAAACTGAGCAAACTAAAGTTTCTAGGACAATAGAACAAGCTGGAGACATTGGACAGACTATCAATCCTAAACTTCTTAACATGCCTAAAATCTCACCATTGCCAAAAAGAGACGAGGATCTAGCTCTTTACCTGCTAACAGCATTCAGTCCCCCTTTACAGTTGCACAGAAGATGCAATCAAACCCGTCACCTTGCTTTTCTGCAACTTTCTTCAGCATATCTGAAAACTTCTCAACCATTATCCCTGAATTCGGGTTAACTCATTTGACATTAAGAAGAGTAACTTCAGCGGGCTTGTTAAGACCTTGACCAGCTGGAGGTTTGTCGCTTTCATTCATATACACTATCACCTCCCGGGTATTGAAGTGAATAAAAGAGTCAAGATCAAGTTCACGGACATCTATCTCACCTTCAAATGTGACGTGACCATAGCCATGGCATCTGACCACAAAATCCTTTACATGGCTAAGAGAATCAGGCTTTGACATTTCCATTGCTGCCAACTCCGAGATTGTAGGTTCTGTAAAGTAGCCAAGGCACTTAAACTTTGGCAGTGGTGCCTGGAACTCGATTTCATGCCCGTTCACAGCCGACTTCTGTTTGCTAACAACTTTCCTGCTAACTATTGGTGCTCTGTCATCTGCATGGACTGCACAAGATGGATGATCACGTGAGTTGGGTCTCAAAAGCTTGATTTTTTCTTCACCAGCCTTGTTTTCAGCTAGATTATCTGCAAAAATAGTCAGGAAACCAAAGAGAAATAATAAAAATAAAAAGAATTGCACATATAAGCAATCCATACATCTTTGCTTCCTACTTAATAGATCAGAAGAGAATAAGATTTTGGACTAGAAACTTTGAGAGAGATGGAAAGTTCAGTGACATGGACCAAAATTATACTAAAATTAAAACAAAATCACCTTATTTTTTACGAAGTGCAGATGCTGCCAAGTCAAAAAAGACTACCATTAAAGCCTGGAATGGTTCCAGGACGTACATACACCAATAAGAATGGCACAAAAAACCATGGGGACCCCACCCGTTCTAGTAATAGCCATGTTTTGATATGGAAATAGGAATAACCCTTTTTATTTCCTCAGAATTTTCAAGATCCCAATAAAGCATATTTGAGAAATAGCACCTCTTCGCTAACAATTTTCATAATGACAGTGATGCAATCTGCATTAGCAGTCATAGCTTTGGGATGGAAGGAAAATAACCATGTTTATCCTGTTGGATTTTTAGTCACTCACTTTTGGGTAATGTAATAAACGAACAGGTCATTTTGAGAACGCGCAATGTTCATACGCTGAACACTTGGGTGGAGAAGTCAAGTAAGGGTCTCACAATATCCGTACGAGAGTCGACCGAGGATCATCCGAACGACACATGACGTTGAAGGGTTGCACGATGTTCATGCAAATCCCAACCGAGTGTCAGTCAAAGCTCAACCAAGTGCATTTTTTACCAGGAGGAGTAACGCCTGATGCGCACCTAAGGAGCGCTCATGCACCATTTATCCAGTGAGTCTGCACCTTTTTGTGTGCCGACATTACTATAAAGTTACACCTGATGTAATTTTAGCGCATCTGATATAATTTTGCAACACATGAAATGCCACACGAAGAGAGAAAAGCGAAAAAGAAAGAAGATGAAGAGGTTCGGTATTCAATTAAGATTTGATTTAAGTTTCATTTTTTGCCAAGGTCGGATATATTACTTTAGTATTATTTTCTAGGATGTATTACCATTTGGTTACTCATTTTTTTAAGTAGATTTTTCTCTTGTGAGTTGTTAAGTATGTTGAGAGTTATGTTCAACTAATCATTCACTCAAGTTATAATAAAGAAATTTCGGAATAAATTATTTTTATTACCGGTCACTTTTATAGTGGATTTGTTAAGATATTATTCAGTGATTTTTCTATTGATTGAAAAAAAAAAATTTACGTTAAAAATCATTACGCAACATTGTGCTTCTTGAGCTCAAATGTTTGGTGGTTGACGTTTGATGGGGGTTTCGGGTTTGTTCTACTGTGCTGGTTGTATGAGTTTCGGCCAAATCACAACACACCCTAAGATCCAGGTGCATCTGTTACAACTATGGTTGCCTCTGCTGACAGTACTGGTAATAAAAGTGAAAAACCGTAATTATGTATTTTCACAAGATGGAAGACATAATAGCAAGTAAACTATGGTCTAAGATGAGGATGACAAGGGTAGATTTATGTTAGAACATGTAACAAAGTATGCAAGATCATCCACTTTTTCAAAACAGAAGCAGAGGACAAGCGGTCAATCTGATTTCTGTAGGACAGAAATGGAAGGAAGAGAAGCTGCAGAGCAGGTTTCAGATTTCATTAATCAAAGACTAGTACCTTTATTACGGCCCAACCTTCCTATTTACAGCCATAGCTAGATACAAGATTTATCACAAGAAAATACAAGATTACAATCAGATTAAGTAATCTAACATAATTTATTGTAGCAGCTCCAGAATTGGTTGTTGCTTTACTGGATTAATTAATGTACTAGCTGCAGGTACAACTATTGTGATGAAATTGCTCGGTGAAGTGTATGCTGATCTGTATTGTTGCCCTTTCAGCTGTCTACTGCGTAGAATAAAAAACATCAGTAAGAAAATTGTGATGGCAGCTCATCAGTAAAGCTCAGAACATCAGTGGTTAAGGAATCATTTAACTAGTCTGGTCCACTTCATGACAGAATAGATGACTCTCTTTCTCCATCAATCTATCTATATTTCCCTCTATCTAAGCAAAAACTGAAGACAATCCTTGGTGGTAACACAATAATGCATATGAACTAAACAATGCAATACATAGACAATAAAAATTCACTTTTTTTTTTCACGTACTTTTCAGTTCAAACCAAGAAAATAAGTCTCTCAATAACACCAGTGGTAAGTCCATATATGTTGCCACTTTATTTGATTAAATAGTTTGGGCAGGCACACAAGATGACAATAGGGAGGGTCTTTCTACAGTTTGAAATGTGACCTAACGTCCCAACGAAGCAACCTTATTATTGTGTTAAGGCTCACCCTTACTCATATAGCCAAGAATGTGAAAGTAAATGTGGCTGAAGATTTACCAATGCACCCCTCAATGATAATTGATGAGTAATAGTTACTGCAGAAAAGAGTAAATGGAACTGTCTTTGTTACGCTGTAGAATATTTGATAAATTTTCAGTACTAGAAGAAGTAGAACTATTCATGTGCCCAGCAAAGTAACTTACGAGTTGCATTAACCAGGGTAGATTTATTTTTCAACGAAGATGTTTTGTCCTCCATAGCACCAAGTTGTCCACTCAGTGGGATTAATGAAAACTGATCAGGGGTTCTCCCGTGGAAATATAAGATTAAATGGCTTTGGATTGGTTTGTGTTGCCTTAGCATTACTGAAAAAGACCACAGGAAAGTTACAGAAGCAAATGCTTAACAAAGATCAATCCCATGATCAGCAGTGAGAAGACACGATGGAATACCAAGCTATTGCACAGAACCAAAGCATGCCAACTATTCTCACCTTCGGGCCATCACGTTTGGGCTGGTATTTCCTAGCATGAACCACCATCTGCCGTTACAAAACATGTCGAGAGGTCAGAAAAGACGAAAGCCTGACAGAAGCAGGTTTATCAGGCACCTATTTTCATTGATATGCACAAAGTGCCAGATTAGAGTCATTAGACGATTCTTCAGCAGAAAGTGGCCCCCAAGAAGGAATAACAAACAGGGAATTGCAGTAAACAGCGGACCCATATTATGAGGTCTGAGGATGGTTAGATACACTTAGTCTTACTATTGCATCGCAAATAAATTTTTCTACTGTTGGAACTCGAAATTCTAAGCCACAATAAAGTAATCTTATCATTACATTAACACTGATCCTCCCAAATAGGAGTAACAACTCTTCAAAATCAAGTAAACACAAAACCGAGGTGATGAACAGCACCATGTAACTGACTGCTGTGTAATTGGGATCTATGTCATTCCAGACCAGAGCCCAAGTCTGATTCCTCAGACTACTGGACCAGACCATCAGTTCAACAAGAACTTTCACATGATGAAACAAACTAGTGCATGTCTTCTCAACTATAAAGTCTACAAAACATTGTAAACTAAATGACACTATATTGCAAGAACAACAATTAGTTTTGTGTATCCTATTCATGTGGTGTGAGAATGCTATTATTGTGTGCATTTGCAATGGAGAAACCAAAAACAAAAAATGTATCTGTGCAACCAATTGTTCAAGATTATGGAAAAAGAACATTGTAAGGGGACATACAGGCATGCTGGAGACCCCATGCTAAATTGAAGATGCTGAGATTGGGTAGCTCATCGATGGCTGAGAAATTGCAGTGGAAGGATCTCTAATGGCCATGATATTATCAGCCTTATTACTGGACATGGAGAACCTGACAAGGAAATGGAAAGCCAGATAACTGTTAGAATATCTGACAAAGTGTGTCAATGATCATAACTATAATAGAGGGAACATTTAAATGGTTAGTGTTATGTATGAATTTTGTAAGAAAATGATTTTTTTTTTTAATTGAATTGAGATTCTAGCCTTTGTTTTATGTCATGTTTTCTTGGGATATTAAATTGTGTAATGGATAGAAATTCATAAATTTAATTATTGGAGCTATTTTGAAGGTTTTAGGGACTGATTTGATCTAAATATAATATTAAGTGTTTAAGAAAATAAGCAAGTGGACTAGGATATTATGAAATTGTGATACAGTAAGGTTATTTAGTGGTAAATTTGATGTGAAACATAACGAGCACACTGAATTGGGGATTGCATATGCAAGATGAATTGGACACTTAAAGTGCTAGCACACAGATCTAATTCTTAGAATTCTAGTTCTCAAGACAAAGGCATTTCATGCATCATACATATTCTTGAGTCATTGTCTAATCTAGTTAAGGAACTTAAGCATATGTTTCCGTATAGAAGAGGACTTGATGCAAAATTCCATTTTGGGAACTTCAAGAGCACTGGTGCAAAATTCTGTTTTGGGAACTTCATGAGCAAGTTGTGTTGTATTGAACGGTCATGTGTGTGGATAATAAGATCTATGTGAATATTTTTATTGGAACAATCATGTGTGGAAATTGGTTCAAATACCTAGAAAATGAACACTGCTATCCGTTCCTGAGGATTCTTGTGTAATTTCTAACTATTGTCTTTAACATGATTTCTTCTTAAAAAGTTACATACTCGTAGACATAATCCTATTATTAAACATCTGCACATTCCTAATACTTAGGTCTATGGGACTACATGAGGTATACATAAATCTTTTGGGGCATATATAAGATGTCTTTGATCTTTAGGGGCCACCATGAGCACACATATAACCACGGTACATAACATGATATGACTCCCTAATTCTAAGTATTCTTATATGTTACTATGATTTCATGTTTGGCTAAATGTTCATGGCAGAAGATGTTTTAGATAAATATTTTATTGATTGTACACAAAAATTCATGACCATAGCTACTTTTGCCATGTTTATAAATGCTAATAAGAAAACTTGTAAATTTATTATCTACTCATTAGGTTTGTCTCAGTATATCTTATTCATTATCCAAATATCAGTATTCTAAGGCCCAAGACACTTCTTAGTAGCTACACATGCTCAAGTATTTTGGAGGATTTTCATGTCTTCTTTTAATGTTTTGGAAGCATATATACTACAAGCTCTATCATGTCTAACTACTCCACCATGGATGAGCTTCAGCTCTCATCTTTATCAGATAGGGTGGCAAAGCCTCCAAAATGCTTGTTAAGTTTAATCATGTTTATAAGATGTTATGTTTCAAGTTAAGACATAAGGCTTGTAATGGCTGGGTTGGATCCAAATTCACCTTGGCACTTGCACTAATCATAGCCTATCTAGATAAGGGTGGTGATACAAGTACCTGCCAACAGTTTACAAGTTGAGAAAGCATGCAGAACTTGCTTATTGGTTTGTTACTTACCTGACCAGTACAGAGCACCCTACTCCATATAAGATCTCTATGCCTTGGGTAGAAAGGGTTCTGGTCCTTTGGCATACTAAATCGCTATGGATAAAGCTTCACTCCTGGAACCCTTGTGGGCATTAGTTCATAAGAAGAAAGATTATAGAACCCTTGTGGGAATTTGAAGGTTCAGATGCACAAAGGATGTTTTAAACAGAGAGGTTTTAAAACTGCAGCTTATTTTGTGGTTTACAGATCACAGTATTTGGAGGAATAACGATTCTCAGATTTTCACAGAAAAGAATGAACCGGCAAGCTGCACTCCAGATACCTCAAATCAAATTGCTTACGGAAAATTATGTCTTGTATGGCTTGATTTCCTTAGCTTTTCTAAGTACTGTTTCATATAGAGCTGATTGGATACCCAAGGAGTTCTTCAGTGTAACTGTGAATATTCTCATACTGAGCAGTAATGCAACTTAGTCCCCATGACCCCAAAAAAAAAAAAAGTAAAAGTTCATACCTAACCGCTAAAGAGGATATTTGTCAGGTGCACACATCATGTTGGGCAACATAAACCCAAAGGGCTACAGCTTGGCCTACTACACCTGCTTCACAATGGCATTCCCATTACCCTCAAGTTCTTGACTTTTAACTTTTCAAACTATGGTTCATTGATGCTGACCCATGCCAAAATAGACACAAATATTGATACAAATATCAGCCGATATATATCAATATTAGAACACTCCCCAATATCCCATGACAATATTACAATATTTTACATAGTACCCTATGCAGCCGATATATCAGCTAATATGACCCTATCAATTTACGATTTTTAGAAATTTTGTTCCGTTCAATATATCCGACATTGATATATGTTAACTGTTATGTCTGATACCAACATAACTACGACCGATACTAATACTAATACCAATACCAATATTTTCATCCTGAAGGGATCCACACCGCTGTTCTAAAGTCAAATAAACAGAGATAAATGTAACTAGAAGCAAGAGAACAAATAATAAAAAAGAACATATAAATAGATTAATGCACTCATCAGAGAATGGCTTTGAAGAGTTTCGAAGGTTGGGAATTGAAAATGCACTGACGAAAGGATCCGTACTTCCAAATGCAACTACAGAAGCCAAAGATGGAGATGAAACAACTACCCCGGATATAGTAAGTTAATTTTTGCTAA
>JAOVVI020011280.1:0-12713 GCA_028571085.2 Nepenthes alata | reverse complement strand
GCCAAGTCATAATAAAATTTGGAATGGAAACCCAAAAGTTGAATATGGACACGTACAATACTTGCAATATCATGAACGCCCATTCCTATATGAACTTTTGATTTGCTTGCTTGGAAGATTGTAGTTCTTTTTGATTTCCAACTTTCTAAATTCTGAGATATTGAAGTTATATGAACTATCTAGGTAGCTCCAATTACGCAAGAAATCAAGTATACACATTCATTTGATCTCAGAAAAGAAACGCACAAAAGTGGACCTTAAGATTCTCGATTCAGAAGGCAACTACTCAGATTACCTGAAGCTTAAATAATGAACCACCATCCGCTCCTTCGATACTTTTATCATTCATTTGGTTAATTGCATTCTCCAAGTCCTGCAAACAATTACTATTGATGTAAGATATGGTTTGGGTTAATACAGAGAGCTTCCAAACAAAATAATGAACAGAAAGCATTAATGCCATATTTCACAGTAAGTGAAATAGGAAGACCAAGTTGCAGAAAAAAACAGCAAGAAAATAATGGTACCATGAAGAGATGAAGCAGTCCAAATATGACTGTGTTTATGTTCATAATAGGTTTTCAGTCTTCTCTTAGAATGTTAAGACACACATGTCCTTCTAAATCATTATTGGGATGGTAAACCTGCCAGCCATAGAAAGTCAAAACTATAGCAAAACATTTGCCATGAGAAACTACAAAAAAAATATACAACGCAGGCACGTCTTCTTTGCCTTTGTCTTGCATTTGACTTTTGGTGGCTCATGGGGATAGACAGGGGGTACTTGGAAGGAAAACACAAATGTGCCACCTCTGCAACAAAGATTACGAATACATCAATGTAATTGTTTTCTCATTATATTTTCTTTTGTGTCCGATGGGTTGAATATAATAAGGATAGAAAGTTGTCAAAATTTCAGCTATTTCTTACCCAAAGAACCAAAAGGCATGAAAAAATTTCAACTACATACCTCAAAGAAGAATGAAAAGGATGTTCATTAGCTGGCATTCGCTATCTGCGCTTAGTGTTCTGAAATGAATAATAAAAGTTTTACAGAGGCTTGACAAATCTGATATTTTTTTTTCCTTTTACAAGCAGTTGTATGCTGGATTTATTATACTTTTGTTTCAAATAGATGTGTAAATTAGAGAAATATACTAACAGCAATGGTTAGCTTAGAAGGTTTCTTCAAGTAGTTATCTAAAATCATTTGACGAGATCCTGTAAAAATAAATCAAATGATACTTGAGGAAGAAAATTTAGTTGCCTGCTATCACCACCAAATACCTACGACTAATAAATATATTCAAATTAAGAGTTAATTCTTTGAAGTTCACAATACCTATAATTATATGCTATAAAACACTAAAGTAGCTATAAATATACAACTATAATTATATATTATATGCATTACAAACACCAAGCGTACATATATGCTATCTTCTATGCCAACTCATAAATAAACACAAACAATCATACATACGTATAAGTATTTACATATGATTCACATACATTTGAACATATTATCACATACGCTCTCTGCGGCTCACAACACCATTTGGACTCATCACTAGCTCAATAACCGAACAAACACTGCGGCTCCAAACAAGGCATAAGACTCTGCTTTTAGAATCCTTCCGATTCTCGCCTAAATCAATAAAATCTATAACGTTTTTTTCTCCCACACAAAAGACAATAATTATAATGTTATTCCTCTAAATTCTCCCCTCAATTTAACCAGAAATGCTCAACATTCCCGAATCCTTCGCCATCAGAGCCAAGCATTGTTTTCCTATAAATTTACCTAATGGCAGAATACGATCAATTCTTTCAAATCTCGGCACACAAGAAAGAGATCTAACCCATATAAGAAGAATGAAGGACCTATTTGAAGAACACGTGAATATTAGAAGAAGAATAGTGGATTACTTGCAAAATCATAGTCAATGTACTCGCAAGAGAGAAATAATTTAATTGCCTGGTTTGAAATAGTTAATAGCCACGGCAACAATAAATAGCGGTGATAACAACAGTGGCTTTCTCTCTGGCAACGGTAGGTGACAACAACGACAACGGTGCACATGCTCTATTCTCTCTCTCTCTCCTACTCCATGACTTTGTGAATCCATAATGAAGAGAAAGAAGATTAAAGGGAGGAAAAGAACAAGAAACAGCAGAAGGAAGGTAAACGGGTGAAATGGCCGAAGAATTAATGAAAGAAGGAACGGATGAAGAAGAAGGAAGGAGAAACGACATAAGAAAAAGGAAGGGAAGAGAAGGGAAAAGCGAAGGATCGCGAGAGAGAGAGAGAGAGAGACGAACAGAGAGAGAGGTGAGTGTGGAATAATCCAAAAGCACTGAAGAAATAAAAAGGAGAGAGAGCTATTACTATTATAATTATTATTTATTTTATTATATTAATTATTAATAGTGATAAAAATATATTTATTATTAATTTATCATTATAAAAAATAAATTTTTTTATAGTAAATTTTAATATTTGAGTGATAAAATTATATTTTTGTCACTAAATTTTATATGTTGATTATTATTAGTGACAAAAATATATTTGTTACTAATTTTTTATCACTAAAAATTATTTTTTTTTGTAGTGTATCTTAGGATTCTTAGAATTTTTTTTAAAATATTTAATACTGATACATATTGTCTTATATGATTGATATTAATATAATTGTAACCAATGCCGATATGACCACGACTGATATTAATATCGATATTTTTATTCATAGTACAAAGGGATCATCATATATATTACATATGAAGCAAAAGGAACAATATATATATATATATGTCATTTACGTTTAACATAATTGTTGAGTTATGTGTCAATTCTATATGAGTTCCGTATATATTTGAAATGGCTTTCGATAACATGCACAAGGATGCACCGGCATTGAAATGATTCGAAAAAATTACAAAGTGGTGCGCGATTGGGGCCTGATTACCGCATGAGCGTTGATTCCAGATTGGAGAATGCCTAATGAGCACTCGAGACGCACATGAGCGTGATTTCCTAATTATCCAGCTCGTGATATACACATGAGAGGGCGCTCATGCACCGATTACGGTAGGCTCAAGCTCGATGTGCGTTCAAGCACTGTTCTTGATATAAATGTACTTGACACGATTTTAGAGTTACAATTTTATACTTTTTGAGATATTGAGCGCTGACACTATAAAAAAGAGAAGATAAAGAGAGAGAAAATGAAAAAGAGAAAGGTTCGAGTATCTGAGTGAGTTTTGAATTGTATTTCAATCTCCACCAACCATGCGTATGCAGTTCTTGAAACTGAGAAAAACATTTTATCGGCATTATTATTCTTTTTTGTCTTGTACTCATTATTATTTGGACTTATTTATTAAAAGGTGTTGTATTCGTGTATTTATTGGGGTTTGTACAACCTAACGTATATTGTATAATAGATATTTTAGATATATAATCCCATAATTTTTTTCCTCTTATTCACAAAGAGGGTTTTCCATATAAAATTGTGTATCATTTATTATTTGTGATTATTATTTACTTGTTATGTGCTATCGATTATTTTCTCATAATTTAAATAAGCAGTCCGATCCCCAACAATCATTAGGTTAAAGCACCCAATTGGACTATTCAAAATTAGATGCTTTGAGCATGAAAGATTATCATTCATAACTAAAACGGATGAAAGGAGAAAAGAAGATATGGGTTTGTCTTAGAGTAATTTATTGATGTAAAAGCAAGGATATGGGCTTATGGGAGTAGCAAACAGAAAATATCTATTTTACTTCTGACATTAGCTATGGGTTGGAATCTGAGAACAATTTCTTTATTCTTGTTCTTAAGGTAGAAAGCATTCCATCATTTCTTGAATAGCTTCTGTCAAAAGGGCTCTTCACCTCGAAGACCAGCCACCTGGTAAGTGTTTCGTCAACTGCTGCTGCAGTAGTCTTGATAAGTTGATAACCTTCAGCACCATGCTTCATCAGTGAGAACAAACCAACTTCCCTCTTGTTAAACAAAACTCCAGCACAATGGGAAATAGAGAAGCTATGGAAAGCAGATCATCCATAATACCACAGAGCATTGGCATTGGTCGCATTTCCAACAGCATACTCAATCGGTTAAAATGACCTAGCCAAGTACCTATGCCTTCAATTTACAGCATTTGCACGGTATTAGATCTGCGCAGGCAAGCTCCCGCAGTGAGTAATTACTCCATGCGTTAGCATCTGACCTATCTATATTCACAACTGTTAGGGTACGACACCCGGATCCACCCGATCCAATAGCAGCGGAATATTCGAACCCCGTCATCGTTAGCCACCATTTAGTAAGAATAAGGAACATAAGAGATACACAATATTTTTTACGTAGAAACCCCTTTTTAACTAAGGAGAAAAACTACGAGACACAGTCCATCAATAAATCCACTATGTAAGATGGTTACACAAACTCAGAGACAGAGTACAACAACCACCCTGGCTACACAAGCCCTAGAGACAAAAACGAAAAATAGAGTACGATAATACAAATGCCTCACACTTTGTGTTTCACTTACTACTCTCTCTTTCTTCACTCTCTTTCTCTCCTCTTCTCATTGTGGTGGTCTCTACTCATGCATTTTACAAGTGTTGATGAAACGGAAACCGTCATTTCACCCCCCGCACACAACACCCCTGGTATAATCTCTCACACCAGCCCGGTGCAACCCGCACCCTTGGTGTCTTCACACACTTTAGCACAGCATGCCCAGCATGCATATATATATTAATCTGCCTAGAGACCATTTACCAATAGGCAGGTGCGTGTAGACAAACACCTGCCACCTACAACCTGCCACCAATCTTGCTCACCAACTCTGCAGTCTGACACCTTCATAGACGGCGCACACATTGCAGGTCTGCTACCTGCTCTACAAAACCTGCAAAGCCAACTACCTGCTACGTCAGCTGCCACGGTGTCCTCGATCTTTGCACTGCCCAAGTCCTCGGGCATTCCTGTGCACTTGGCCATCACAGGAGTTCTTGACCGTCCAGCACGGCGCACGCCTTCAGCAGCTTGTTTCCTCCTTGGGCCGTCCGTGCACCCATAGCTTCTTGGCTGTCTGTGCACCATTGCCTTCAACTGTTCGTGTGCCTATCTTGCGTCTTGGTCGGTCAACGAGTTGGCTAGCCTTTTGCCACCATTGCCGGTCAACGGAGTTGACCAGCAAAATACATCAAAGGCCTTTGCATGCTTTTCACCCGGCTGCCCTTGGCCGCTTGCCTCCATCAACCGGTCAATTCTGTTGACCGGCATTTTGCCCTTGGCAGCTCCTCCTTCAGTCGGCCGTCTGCCGCCTTCAGCCGGTCAACAGAGTTGATTCACAAGGAAGTGATCAGATCCAACAACAACCTCGTATCCACCCTGTACAACAGTAACATGCCTAGTGGAAATGCTAAAATGGAAGCCTCACACACAAGTTTCTGTCTTTGCAAGCAACAGAAATGCCATTTCAACCAGCATACCTACAATACAACGTAAGTGCTCTCAGACTCTATTACTGAAAGTTGGACATGGCCGTTTGTCGAGGTGTCAGACATGGCTATTTTCTGAAACTTTCAGAAATGTTTTGCGCCAATTTGAGAAGTCAAAGTGCCATACACATGTAAAATTGTTTAGCTTGGGTTCTTTAAAATAATAGATGACGTGATATATCATTCATTTATTCATATTAAAGAATTCATACAGAATTAGATGGATATCTTCACATATCATTTCTGATAAAATAAATTGAAGAGATTAGGTTGCAAGCTACATATGGAACTGTTTTATATATGCATGGGTGATTGATACGTTTCTACAGAGCAGAAACTGTAAGAGGGACCTCCATTGAACCTAATTTCACCACAGACTTGGCCACTACCATACATCCATTCTAATAATTCCCCCTTAATGTCTTCTCAGGATTGGCTATCTGATTGGTCAGTATCATACATTTCAGGAGTTTCTTTCACTGGTTCCAACATATTGCAAAAAGTTCCAGTTGTCTTACTGCAAAATTAATCATAAGACAATTCCAGTGAAAAGGAGGGCAATGAGATTGAGTGAAATCATATTTCCCTTTATCTTGTTTGGATATCTTTTCTTTTGCTGTGTTTTTTTTTTTTAATGAAGGAAACTTACTTTCCATTGTTGGATATATGAGCGGAAATCAAATTAAAATAATATTTTTCCATGAATTTGTTTTAATAATTTACCCTTATGAAACTCAACTTGCCTCACTTGCAGACTCAAAATGCTATAGCTAACCTGTTGCAGAGAGGGGATGCAGTGCATCGATCTTCAGCAATTCCGTGATCAGTCCTGAATTACTTGCAAATGTAGAACTTCAAAACTATGACATCAAATAATCAAGAAGTTCCTTACAAAAACAGTGAACCCAACAACGTATCCATTCCAAACAACAACGCAGCGGGAGGGGGTCTTCAAGCTTATAGTGGCCGGCGGCGACTTCATCCTGTGCAAGTGAAAAGATGTTGGAGGAAGCAAGGAGTTCTATTTTATCATTAGGTTGTCTACCGTTTCCCTTCACTACTCTCCAAATCGGAGGGCAATTTTTTTGTGGGTGTAAAATTTATCCTTCACATTTCTCTCTATTCCGTCCTTTTCCATTCTACATTTTTTACCACCAAACAAATGAGTAATACATTTATTACCTTCCAATTCATTCCATTTACTTCCAATTCCTTCAAAGCAAAGAGAGCATGAAAAAGAATAGTGAAAAAAGAAGTGATGAATCACAACAGTGTGAACAAGAGCACCACCCAAAAGGCACCGGGACGAGACCATATAGAAATCGGCCCACATACGAAACTTGGAATTAAACTAATATTCTCGTAATTATTGTTGGGTTCCGAAACCCCTTCTTTAACCTCGCGAGAAAATAAACCGGTAATCTATAATAAATAATAATAATTATAAATAATGAGATATAAACATTTTATGTAAAAGATTTTATTAGATAAAAAAAATCACAAAATTATGAATTCAAAAAATATCCACTAAAACGGTAAGTTTTAATTATAAAAATCTCTAACAAATGTAAGGATATAACACCTTATAGTAATAAACCTAAGTAATAAAAAATATAATATGAAAGAGAAGAAAAAGACCGATAAAATATCTTTTACAATAATGAGAACAACGTAGTCAAAGTCAATAGAGAATGAAACATGATTTAAAACTCAAACAAATGAGTGGATCTTTATTTTTCCTCTTTTTTTATCTCTCTTCTTTTTCTCACTATATCAAAACTCAATGACTCAAAGAATCGCAATGAATACTCTAAAATCCTATCATGATGATTTCATATTAGGAATAGTGCCCAAGTGCCTATTAGGCATGAGTCTTCCACACAAATGGCGTATGAACACTTCTCAGGTGCACATCAGACTCTGAACACTTTTGACAATATATGCATGTGAACATCTTAGACGCTTATCTGACATCTCCATTCTGGATAAAATGTGCATGTGTGTCTCTGAGGCATTTATCGGGTACTTCTATTCCGAATAAACACCACACATGATTGAATTAAGCACTTATCATACGACACTTAATAATTTTCTCTGATCAGGCTAAAACTCATGCTATATCAAATATGCTATTGAATAATATACCAAATTAATATGAGATTCATAATAAAGTGACCTATAGTCTAACAATTAGGACAAAAAAACCTCTATTTGATGCACATCTTACTACGGAGACGAGGGAAAAAACGTTCGCACATCTTACCAACTTATAAAATACAGGTCTCTTCATATGGAAATTGTAACAAGTTTATTAATAATCCAAGACGTGGTATACATACAATTAAATAAAACAATGGAACTGCCCCAACCACATCCCCACAAAGTGTGTATTAGCGAATAAAAATGAATTTTATTAGAAGTTTTATTAATGTCCAATGCTTTATAACCAAGTTTTTATATATGGGTAAATAGGTCTTTTAAAAGATATAAAAAAAATTTAAACAAGTATTTTGAAAAGGTCAAAAATTCTAATAACTATATTCAACCTTTTTTCATCAATAGATTCCTGACATATATGAAAGAGCACGATTTGTTTAATAAATCTCTATCTAACTGATCTATACAAATTTAAACCCTAAAAAAATCATTTGCCGGGTCTATAAGTTTACTTCCTCATTAATCTTAATTCATTGGATTGCTTGACAACCTAAATGCCCGAAATATGGGTTCTTGACACATGAAATAATACGTCAGTATTATTTAGTAAGTTATGGTTACAGAATTTCAATCTTTTAAGAAGAGATTGAATGATTTAAACAAGTACTTGATAAAAATCAAAAATTATAATGACTTTATCCAATCTCTTTTCATCAAGAGACTCCTAATATATATATAAATGAGCACGATTTATTTAATAAATCTCTATCTAACTGATCCATAAAAATTTAAACCCCAAAGAAATCATCTGCCAAGTTTATAAGTTCACTTCTTATTAATCTTAATTCATTGGATCGCTTAACAAACTAAAGGCTCAAAAGATGGGTTCTTGACACAAAATAATACATCAATATTACTTAGTAAGCTATGGTTATAGGATTTCAATCTTTTAGTCAGAGACTTGCCTGGCACAGCAAAGAATACCACTTGTAGGGCTAAAAGGATGACTTTTGGACAGACGTTGGTTGGATTTGGTAGCAGCGTTCGTTGTAGATCACAAAATAGATATACAAATTGATAATCACCGGATTGACTGTTACGTACTCGTCCATACACCCTCCAAAGCTGGACGATAATTTTCGGTACAGTAATTGAACCTAATGTAACGGATTTTATTTTCTATTTTTATTTCCTTTGGCTGTTTTCCCCATTTTTTCTCATATTTATTTTATATTTTGGATTTTTGGTTAGGTTCTAACCACAATTGGATTAAACTCTCACTATAAATGTAACAACCCATTTGGCTACAAGGGAGAAGATATTTTTTGCCACTGTCCACTCGCTCACTCTCTCTCTGTCTCTTCTCTCTCCACCATCCCCCTTCCTTCTCGATCTCTCTCAAATAGCTGTCTCTCTCTCTATTTCCCTTCCCCTCTCTCTTCTGCCTTTTCCCTGATTCCTCTCTCTCTGCATCTCGGCCTCTACATCTCAGCCCCTTAGTACCATTACTCCGAGGTCTACTGTATCTCATCGGTCGTTCCCCTTCTTCCTCTCTGATTTCCCTCTGCTGGACTCCCCTCGCCGCGGTAATCATCCCTTGCGCCTGCGATTACCCGACAACGCCATGGAGCACGCATCATTGACCCACCATTCCCCACTAATGTGGCCTATGACTTTTCAGCCCACAACTATGCTGTTTAGCCCATAGAGGCCTTCGCATCAATTGAGGTATTCCAATTTCTGACTATAACAAAGTTTAGAACTCCATAAAACCTCGAGCTCATCCAATACTTTGGAAGATTTCCTTCGTAGGTTTGGAATTAATTGTTTGTCTTGAAAACTATAGTACATTGTCCTTGAATTATTCACTTGAACTCAAGCCCTTAATATTGCAACTAAAATCCTATGCCAATTACTATGAACATTATAGAGAATCAACATTATCGCTTAATTAATAAATGTTATTATAATCCACTCGCTCTATTCCCCCATCAAGCTTTGTATATATTAACTCAATCTCTTCATCATTACCTAAAATAACAATTATGTAATCTCGTTTATATAAATAACTCTCTATCGTTTGATTATAACTCGAATTAAAACTAAATTTGGTATCAAAAGCGTTTCCCAGAGAATAAAGCTCGATATCTTTTATAATTGGTATCATTAAAACTAGTATAATTGGTGATTTTATTTCGCACAAAAAAAAAACTCTAATTCATAGTCATAACTCCACCATGGACCGCCACCACCATTTTAAAAGTTCCCGTGTAACGAGATTTTTAAGATAAGAATAGAAATAATTTTTAAATATTTTATTTTGTTTTAAAATTTTGTAAGTTATAAAAGTTTATTATTATATTTTCAGTAATTTTGTAATTTTTGGATGAATTTTTCCTGTAATATTATTGTGCTATAGTTGTGTTTAATTTCAAAATTCTAAAAGAGATGGCCTCGATGCATAGTTACATAAAGAAAGAAGAGAAATAAAGGAGGAAGATAGATAAGTATCAACATTGAGGGGAATGCAGGGGTATTTTCAGAACTCTTTTTAGAGGGATTTATAATTTTATATTTTTGATATAATAAATTAAAGTAATTATGTTTTATTAAAGTGAGTAAAAAATAATTAATTTTATAGAAATAAATAAATTATAATTATTAATAAATAAATTTAATAAGGTCAATTATTTATACAAAATATTTTAAGAGATACCTAAATAATCCTGCAATATAAGATGACCGGAGGTAGAATGAGAAAGAGAAAAGGGGAAGGGCAGTGTTGGGATTCAGAACGCGTGTAATGTTGCTGCAGTGAAAATAAATATCCGAACCTCTTTGTTAATACTCAATTATCAAATTTCGTAAGATTACAGTGACAAAGCATGCAACTAAAAACATAAATTATAAGATAATATTAAATATAAAAATTTTTAATTAAAAAATTATAAAATAATATCCAAATATATACAATATAAAATATATGTTCATAAATAGTTTCCTCCAATTTTTCTTCACAATAACTTATATAAATAATTAGTTAAATAAAATTCTTAACATATACTTAGATACCTACTATATATAAATATAATAAAAAAATAAATAATTAATCAATAATATATTTTTAAAATAATATTAAAATATTATATCTGACCTTTAAAAAAATAAAATTTAAATAAGATCTCAATTAGATATCAAAAATCTCATTATTTTCTTTCTCTCTTTTTCCTATTTATACGGTGTCCCTTCTGCCAAATATTATCAAAAATTTTTCTTAAAATTGTATTTAAAACTTATATCCTGTGCCAGCGCACGTCTACTCTTTTAGGCGTGCATCAAATGTCTACCTTTTATATGCGCACCTCTTCAAAAGTCCTTAGGCTCTAAAGCTTCTGCCATGGGCACACGAGCATATTTCAAATCTTCTATTTTTAATAATTATACACATGAGCATAAGCGTCTCCTCGTGCATCTATTAGATATTTTTTTTTATTCTATTTTAATTCTTTACTTATACAAATTCTCGCATCATAACCAAATAAACATATAAATAATACATTTATCAGAAATAAGACTGATCAAAGAGTTGATCTAAAACCCAACCAAAAGGAGGATTATCATA
The DNA here is from genome assembly GCA_028571085.2 of Nepenthes alata. Taxonomy (NCBI): domain Eukaryota; kingdom Viridiplantae; phylum Streptophyta; class Magnoliopsida; order Caryophyllales; family Nepenthaceae; genus Nepenthes; species Nepenthes alata. Next base: position 1,414 of record JAOVVI020011280.1, on the reverse strand, counting down.
CGACAAGTGAGATTATTTGCCAAATTTGGCCATCCCATTTTCTTTCATATTAGGCCATTAGATTAATGTACCCATTAAACTCCCAATTTTTTATACAAGATTAATTTTTTTATCCTAATTGATGACTACCAAACAAACAATTAAGATATTATCCCAACTATCCAAAATATTCGTGATTATTACTAAATTAATTTTGGCAACATGAAATACAATGGTTTTAGGCACGCTAAAAGGGATGGCCTAACATAGTTATTTTAGCAACCATGATTTGTAACATTTTAAATGAATACAATTGAATGGGGGTGGTCAAGAATAAAATTTATAACTTGCTTAATTAATTTACATCATTCGAATTAACCTCACATATAGAAATAGAATTATTTAGCTAATTTTTTTTTTCGTGTGATTCCCATAATGTTGTTGATGATTGTTTCTTTGTTTATAAAAATAAGTTTTTTTTTATTTTTTTAACTCACCTATAAATTAGTTTTTGAAAAATCAACTTACATTTATCTAATTGATAAATTCAAAATAGTATTATGAAAGATAAACTAAGAATATGTATTTTATCATTATTCTACGTTGAAATTTTGAATTAGTATAATTTTTATTTTTAAAATGTAAAATATTTTTATTAATATAATATAAATATATTAAACTAAATGAATATTAATTTAATTTAAACAATAAAAAGCTATTCGATTCATGTTTTTTAAATTTATCAGTTACCTAGCCCTAGGGACATATGGGGGGGAGGGCCTGCAACGCGCGGAGGACGTCGCAGCCCCTCTAACGCCCTTGGGCCCGTCCGATTTGTCTTCGAACGGTCCCTATTTTTTTTAACATTTTTTTTATTTTTTTATTTTTTTAGGAAAATTCAGGGGCCGTCCCCGAGGGCGTCGGAGGGGCTGTGACGCCCCCCTCCTAACGTTGCAGCCCCCCGTTCTAGGGGGTAGGAAATGGATAATTCATAATGATGGTCCCGGCACCCAAGGCCAAAAAAGCCAAATCCACAGACCAAGAAATTTACGATGACAATTTGGCCCAAGAGGCCCAAAGACAGTCACTCGCATCTCATAAGGCTCAAGAAGCCTAACTTAACCCAAGATGTTAAGTTGGCTTTAGAAACCCGAGGACCTGGGCCAGCGTCCCAAGAAGCCCAAATAGCGACAGTGATCCGAGAGACCAATTTGACCCAAGGGGCCCGAGAACCCCATAAGAGACCAACGTCACTAATGAAATCCCGAGGATATGAAGCCAAGAATATAACACTGAAATCCCAATGGCCTTTAGCAAATGAGACGTTCGAGAACCTAACTCAATAAGCGCGAGGATTCGGCAAAGACCCAGAAGGCTTTCTAGGTACGAGGACAATCTCTTCATCTCTGAATCATCAGATCAGGGGAAAAGGGGG